>VMDR010003347.1:0-73518 GCA_007922815.1 Macrotus californicus
AATATATTTTATTGATTATGCTATTACAGTTGTCCCATTTTCCCCCTTTATTCCACTCCGCCCTGCACACCCTCTCCCACCCACATTCCAACCCCCACCTTTAGTTCATGTCCATGGGTGGTACATATAAGTTCTTTGTCTTCTACATTTCCTATACTATTCTTAACCTTCCCCTGCCTATTTTGTACCTACCATTTATGCTTCTTATTACCTGTACCTTTTCCCCCATTTTCACCCCTCCCCCTCCCTGCTGATAACCCTCCATGTGATCTCCGTTTCTGTGATTCTGTTCCTGTTCTAGTTGTTTGCTTAGTTTTGTGTTGTTTTAGGTTCGGTTATTGATAGTTGTGAGTTCGTTGTCATTTTACTGTTCATATTTTTTATCTTCTTTTTCTTAGATAAGTCCCTTGAACATTTCATTATAATAAGGGTTTGGTGATAATGAACTCCGTTAACTTGACCTTATCTGGGAAGTACTTTTTCTGCCCTTCCATTCTAAATGATAGCTTTGCTGGATAGAGTCATCTTGGATGTAGGTTCTTGCCTTTCATGACTTGGAATACTTCTTTCCAGCCCCTTCTTGCCTGCAAGGTTTCTTTTGAGAAATCAGCTGACAGTCTAATGGGAACTCCTTTGTAGGTAGTTGTCTCCTTTTCTCTTGCTGCTTTTAAGATTCTCTCCTCTCTTTAATCTTGGGTAATTTAACTATGATGTGCCCTGGTGTGTGCTTCCTTGGGTCCCATTCTTTGAGACTCTCTGAGCTTCCTGGACTTCCTGAAAGTCTATTTCCTTTGCCAGATTGGGGAAGTTCTCCTTCATTATTTTGTCAAGTAAGTTTCCCATTTCTTGCTCTTCCTCTTCTCCTTCTGGCACCCCTGGGATTCCGATGTTGGAATGTTTCAAGTTGTCCCAGAGAGTCCTAAGCCTCTCCTTATTGTTCTGAATTCTTGTTTCTTCATTCTGTTCTGATTTAATGTTTCTTTCTTCTTTCTGGTCCAAACCGTTGATCTGAGTCCCCGTTTCCTTCCCATCACTGTTGGTTCCCTGTGCATTTTCTTTTATTTCACTTTTCATAGCCTTCACTTTTTCCTCTATTTTGTGACCATACTCAACCAATTCTTTGAGCATCCTGATTACCAGTGTTTTGAACTATGCATCTGATAGGGTGGCTATCTCCTCGTTGCTTAGTTGTATTTTCTCTGGAGCGTTGATTTGCTCTTTCATTTGGGCCATAGTTTTTTTGTCTGGGCCTGCCTATTGTGTAGTAAGGGGCGGAACATTAGTTATTTGCCAGGGTGAGGCAACCCACATCACTGTGTTGTGGCACTGTATGTAGTGTAGGGGTCTGAGAGGGAACAGTGCCGGTTGCTCAGCTCTCTGCCAGCTTTCATTCACTTTCCCTGCTACCCACAGTCAAATTGGGACCTTCTGGTGCTGATTCCTGGGTGGATGGGTTTGTGTACATTCTACGACTCTGGATCTCTCCAATGAACTCTCCTGGTGGCTTTGAATGTCTCCCACCACCGCAATACCACAGGTTTTTCAGTCAGAGGTTTTAAGGCTTTATTTCCCCTTGCTGGAACCCTGGGTTGTGTGGTCCGTCTCACTCCCCAGGTGTTCCTTCCGGTTTATCTGCACCCAAATGTGGGACGGACTGGTCCTCCAGCCGTAGCCTTGCCAAGAATCCTCTCCACCCTGCTGCTTGTCTCTGCCCCTCCTACCAGAGTGGATGAATGTTTCTTCTTTAACTCCTTTTTGTCAGGCTTCCGTACATTTAGATTTTTTGTTAGTTCTGGTTGTTTTTTGTTGTTACATTTGTGGTTGTCCTTCTTTTGGTTGTGGGAGGAGGCACAGAGTGTCTGCCTATAGGGACCTATCCATGTGTGGTGGTGAATGTAGCCCAGCCTCTGACTTGGAAAGCCAGCAGGGAGCATGTCAGCACACAGGAAGCCAAACCCACGGATTGGTTCCCCTGTGGGGAATCAGGCCTGCATTGTACCTAGGCTGCTTTGAGGCTTGCTTTTGCTAAGTCCCTCACCCTGAATTGAGGCAGCAAAGGTTTACTGTGATCTGTACTAAACCTTCCAAGTATGTAGTGTAACCAGTTCAACCTCTTGTCCCCTTTACATTTGCAAATGTCCTTTCTCTTTGAAGTAATTAGCAACATTCTTTCCTTTGTTATCTATAAAAGGTAACCTCCTAAAGCAAACCTGTGCATAGTAAATGAGGACCATCCTTGATGTAATGTATCTAGAATATCAATAAAAGCCTGTCCAAGCAGGGGTTGGGACCCTCTCTCTCACTTAGAGAGTGGCTGTGCCATCCCTTTTTCTCCACAGGACTTCTGTAGTCTGTGTGAGTTTCTTCATCATTCGTCACAGCCATAACACAAACATTCACAACACACGGACCCCGCAGGATGGAGTCCGCATCATCTACCTATGCCTTCATCTTGGCTGGAACTCATACTCCTCTTTCTCCATGTTTTAATTGAATTGTTTATTTTTTTGGTGTTGAATTTTATAAATTCTTTATAAATTTTGGATATTAACCTCTTATTAGATGTATTATCAAATACATTCTCCCACTCTGTGGCTTGTCTTTTTTATTTTGTTGATGGTTTCCTTTGCTGTGCAAAAACTTTTTAGTTTGATGTTGTCCTATGTGCTTATTTTTTCTTTTGTTTCCCTTACCTGAGGAGAAATATATCAAATAAAATATTGCTACAAGTAATGTTCAAGTTTTTACTTCCTATGTTTTCTTCTAGGATTTTTATAGTTTAGGGTCTAACATTTGAGTCTTTAATCCATTTTGAATTTATTTTTGTGTGTGGTGTAAGAAGTTGGTTTAGTTTCATTTTTTTGCATATATCTGTCCAGTTTTCTCAACAGCATTTTGAACAAACTATCTTTAGCTCATTGTATATGTTTGCTTCCTCTGTCAGGTATTAATTGACTAGAAAGGTGTGGGCTTATTTCTGGGCTCTCTTGTCTGTTCCATTGATCTATATGTCTGTTATTATACCAGTACCATGTTATTTATTACTATGGCTTTATGGCATAGTTTGATATTAGGTAGTGTGTTTCTTCTAACTTTGTTCTTCTGTCTTAGAATTGCTGCTGCTATGCAGGCCTTTTGTGGTTCCATGTAAATTTTTGAAATATTGGTTCTAGTTCTGGGAAACACATCATTTGAATCTTGATAGGAATTGCATTGAATGTATAGATTTCTTTGATCAGCATGGACATTTTAATGATGTTAATTCTTCCTATCCATGTACATGGTATGTACTTCCACTTATTTGTATCTTCTTAAAACTTCCTCAGTGTCTTATTATTTTCTGAGTACAGGTCTTTTATATCCTTGGTTAGGTTTATTCTTAGGTGTTTTATTCTTTTTGAAGCAATTGTGAATGGATTGTTTTCTTCATTTCCCTTTCTGATAGTTCATTATTGGCATATAAAAATGCAACTGGTCCCTGGTTATTAATTTTATATCCTGCTACTTTGCTGAATTCATTTATCAGTTCTAATAATTTCTTCGTGGAATCTTTAGGGTTCTCTATGTATAGTATCACATCATCTGCAAATAAAGACAGTTTTACTTCTTTCTTTCCAATTTGGATGCCTTTTATTTCTTCTTGTTTGATTGCTGTAGCTAGGACTTCCAGTGCTATGTTGAATAAGAGAGATGAAAGCAGACATCCCTGTCTTGTTCCCGGTCTTAAGGGGAAGGCTTGTAGTTTTGCCCATTGAGTATGATGTTGACAGTGGATCTGTCATATGTGGCCTTTATTATGTTGAGGTATGCTCCCTCTATTCCCACTTTGCTGAGAGGTTTTTTTTTTTTTTTATCATAAATGGGTGCTGGATTTTATCAAAGGCTTTTTCTGCATCTATTGATATGATCATGCGGTTTTTATCCTCATTCTCTTTATGTGGTGAATCACACTTATTGATTTGCAAATGCTGTCCCAACCCTGCATTCCTGGAATCGTGGTGTGTGACCTTTTTGATGTGTTTCTGTGTTTGGTTTGCTAACGTGTCATTGACAGCTCTAGCGTCTCCAGGTCTTGGTTTTGATGTGCACCCTCACCCACCGAGCCCCCCGGGCAGGGCGTATCAGTGGACTTTCAGTGTTGAACCAGCCTTGCATTGCCATTGTCGTTTCCACTTGGTTATGGTGCATAATCCTTTTTGATGTTGCTGGATTTGTTTTTTTAGTAAATATTGAGGATTATTCATATTTTAAAATAAACTTTTTGCCACTACCATTAAAAGGAAGTCAATATCTGGTTTTCCTAAACAGAAAATAAGACAACATAATTAAATTCTGGCTAAATTTTCTTCTCTTTTTTTATTCTTAAGATATTTTAAATTTTACGTTTCGAGAGAGGGAAAGGGAGGAAGAAAGAGAGGGAAAAAAACCATCAGTGTGTGAGAGACACATCAATCGGTTCCCTCTCACACACTCCCAACTGGGGACCTGGCCCACAACCCAGGCATGTGCCTTGATTGGGAATCGAACTGGCGACCTCTCAGTTCGCAGGCTGGCACTCAATCCTCTGAGCCACACCAGCCAGAGCTTGCTAGATTTTCTTATCTGCCCTAGGCTTAAGGCCCATATGCTTTATGACCTCATCATTGTTCAAAACATAGAACAGAAGGGACAATTTGTGCATCAGTAAGGACTAACTAATGGCTGCACTTTATTGAAGACACATCAAATCTATGTCTATTTACACTGTCATGAATTCATGATGATAGTTAAAAGCTCACTGGATACCTTTGGAGGTTGTTAAAGGACTAACTCATTCCTTTGACTATTGACAAATAAAACTAAAGAAGTAAGCATTTGTTTTGTAGTCTTTTATGAGATGATCAGGCAGGTGTGGCCACAAAAGGAGACATAGAGAGGCTCAGGGGAACAAAGTTTATTATACTTACGGGTCCTAGAGACACAGGGTCACATGGGAAAGCACCAGGGTGGTCAGGAGGCAGAAGACAGGAGTAACAGGGAAAGTCTACGCCAGAGCTACTGTAGTAGTTTCCACAGGAAATGCAAGGCAAGACAGGGTCAGCAGTTTCGGACTGGCTAATTTAATAATTTCAGTGGGTGATCTCTAGCTTCCTGGCACCTGACCCTGGGGTGATTGCATCAGAGGGATCTTACTTCCTCTGGTGTATAGGGCAGATGCAGGTGGTCTGGCTCTGGACTGGCCAGTTTGTATAATCAAAGGCCTGCTCTCAGCTCCACTTGCTATCTCTCAGAACGGGCGAGACCTAGGTGGGAAAGTCTGCCCTCAGCCAGAAAGAGTTTTTAAGATTTCAAAACATCATAATAAACATAAATTTAAAATATATCCATACATATATATACACACAAGTATATTTAAAATATACATACATATAATACAGCGTTTATCCAGCTTTGCTTGTTCACACTGTATATCAGGGTAACTAAATTGTAGATGTGGGGAAATTTTTTTCTTTATAGATGAATTCCAGATAACATATGAAGTAGAAGTGAGCCTGTGATGGCATCATAGATCTAAATGAATAACAGCTACTAATATCCATAGTGGCCAGTTGAAAGGGAACTTGATGTGGGAGGGGACAGGCTTTTAGCACCTGGCCTCCTCATCAAACTGAGCTTTCCTGATTGTTGAATAAGCACATGCTATGCTGCCTTAGATGTTATGTTGCCTCCAGGGACAGCAAATGCTCCTCCCCCCGCCCCCCATGGTGTTGTGGAAGGAACTTTGTGTGTGCTGGAAGTGAGTGGGACAGAGGGCACAAGAAAGCCCAGATAATTCCAGCCCATGTAGGTCCATTACAGTTATTTGAAGACATCACCAACAACAAAGTTCTTGGGCTAAGCAGTGCTGTGCTGTTCGAGTCATGTGAGCTTCCTGCTGGGAGTACCCCAGGGATCCTGCTTTGCAGAAGCAGTAGCTGAGGCTCAGAGGTAGAAAGTTTATGCCCAAGGTCACAGGGACTGGAAGCAGGGCAGAGGGACTTCCACTACCTGGCCATTCCCAAGAGCTGGGGCTAAGTCTGTTAGGCTCAGTGCCGCATGACCTCAGCACTGAGTAGGTACCTGGTGCTCTGAGAATGAGTCAAGAACCAGTGAACACCATAGCTCATGCTCTTAACTATGACAATACATCGTTTCTTGGCCGAACCTCTAACTTGTACTGGGTAACAACAGTAGACACAGATGCCCACCATAGGGAGCTGCTTTTGTTCACCTGCTCCTGCTCCTTTTCCTTCTTCTGCTTCTCCTTCTGCTCCTCTTGTGCCACTGCTGGCTCCTGCCCCCCCTGCTCCACCAGCTCCTACTCTTCCTGCTCTTCTTCCTCCTGCTCTTCCTTCCTCTGCTCCTGTTCCTCCTGCTTCTCCTCTTCCTTCTCCTGCCCCTGGTTCCCCTGTCCTTCTGCTTCTTCTCCAGCTCCTGCTCTTCCTCCTGCTCCTCCTTCTGCTACACCAGATGTGTATGTTATCTGAGCAGACAACACGGGCTCAAATATATGTGCAGCCATGGAATATGTTCTTTATGATTCTATCTGAAAAGAGGGTTAAAGCAGTTTGTTTTCACACAGGGTGGACACCATTACAAATTTAGTGCTGTCTCAGGACTACTTTGCTTGTTCCACCCTGTCATAGGTAGTTTAGAGGAGACTCGACTCTGGCAGCCCCCAACATCACATTGGTCCACTGTATTGATGATGTCCTGAGAACTAACCTGATGAGTAGGAAGTGCTGAGCACAGCAGAGGACTTGGTGAGACACACACCTCTGCAGGGTCAGGGGCTTGTCCTCTCAGTGAGGTCACGAGTCAGTGGCATGTTAGATATCCCCTCAGAAGTCAATACAACTGACCTGTGAACAACTCGGGGGTTAAATGTGCCAACTCCCTACACAATTTTTTTTTAAATCCGTATATATGACTTTTGACTCCACCCAAATTTAACTACTAATAATAGCCTACTGTTTACCAGAGGGCTGACTGATAACATAAATGGTTATTTACACATATTTTGTCATAGGTATTATACACTATATTCTTACAATGAAGTAATTTAGAGAAAAGAAAATGTTATTAAGAAAATCTTAAGACTGCCTGTGAAGATGGAGGCACAGGTGAATGCAGTGCTCAGAGCATCTCACAACCACATCACACTTACAACTAAATTACAGAACCACCTTCATTCAGGATGCCTGAAATCTTGCTGAACAGAAATCCTATAACCACATTCAAACTAGTAGATGGGGTGGAGACATGGAGTAGGCTGGTTCCACACCCACGTGTGGCAAGGTGAAATTGGCAGGGATATCTCATGTACAGAGGTTCCTCCCTAAGGAGGGAGGGCTCCCAACCCCACATCAGAACCCCCAGCTTAGGGTTCTAGTGGTAGGAAGAGAAATTTCTGTAACTTCTGGCTGTAAAAACCAGCAAGGATAGTGGCTGAGTGAGACAGATGTTCGCTGGAGTCTCAGGTGCTCCTCTTAAAGGGCCTGTGCATGGCCTTTCTCGTACTCACTTGCTCTGAGCTCCAGCAGTAAAGCAGCAGCTCAAAAGATGCCGGAGATACAAGGGAAGGAACTGAACTGTCTGGCTTCAGGGCAAGGGATGGAGGGGCGGCTTTCTGCCACACAAGATGCTGGCAGAGGCCATTGTTTCTTTGCGGAGCCCTTTGCCCACAGGGCCTGCAGGCAGGCTCCATGTCTGAGTCTCCATCAACCTGGCTGACACTGTTTCCTCCACCCTCAGGCCCACCCAAATTTTCAGTGGCTTTTCCATATAAATGGCCTCTCTTGGCTTATGCTTCAGACATTCCTAAAATCTCTCAAACAAGTAGCATCTGGCCCCTCTGGCCCATGCACCTCTTGCTAAGTGGTCTCAAGCCTGGCACTAATGTCAGCCAGCCTAAGTTCACAGCTTGGCCTCTCCTGGGCACCTTCAAGGCCAGCACAAGTAGCAGCTACCTGCAGATCGCTCTGTGCTAGGTGGCCTCAGACAGGGAAGAGGTGGTGACTGACCTTGCACCTCTAGGAGCCAGGGTACCCAGCAGACAGCTCCAGACCATGCAAGATTACAACCCAACCACCTACATGAGTGACACACTCAGGATGTGGACTCAGCAGGCACCAAAGCCCCCTAAAGCAAGTCCTGCTCCATGGTGTTGGCCCCCACACAGTAGCTCCTCTACCATAGTCACAGCCAATTCTCACAGCCAATTGGCCTTGGGGTCCATCCTTCCTAGTGACTTGTCAACAGCAACTAAGGTACAACTACAACAGGACAATGCACACAGCCCACACAGGGGCGCACCTGGAGCACCCAGCTCTGGTGACTGGGGAGGCTGTGCCACTGGGCCCTACAGGACACCTACTACAAAAGACCATTCTATCAAGTCTGGGAGGAGTAACAGCTGTAACTAATACCGAAACAAACACAGGAAGGCTGCCAAAATGAGGAGACAGAGAAACATGTCCCAAGTGAAAGAACAGAAGAAATCTTTAGAAAAAGAACGAAATGAAATGGAAGAAAGCAAACTACCAGATACAGAATTCAAAACACTGGTTATAAGGATGCTCAAGGAACATAGTGGAGAGCTTCAACAGCATGGAAAAGGACATGGAAACCATAAAAAAGAACCAGTCAGAAATGAAGGATACAGTAACTGAAATGAAGAATTATAGGGAATCAACAATACAGTAAGTGAAGCAGAGAATCAAATCAGTGATATGGAATATGAGGAAGCAGAAAACATCCAATAAGAACAGCAAAAATAAAAAAGAATCCAGGCCCTGGCCAGGCAGTTCAGTTGGCTAGAGCGAAGTCCCGATACACCAAGGTTGCTGGTTTGATCCCTGGTCAGGGCTTATACAAGAAACAACCAGTGAATATATCAATAAGTGGAATAACAAATTGATGTTCTCTCTCTCTCTCTCTCTCTCTCTCTCTCTCTCTCTCTTCTCCTACCCCTTCCTCTCTCTCTCTCAAATCAATTTTTAAAAGAGTAATCCAAAAAGATGAGGATACTATAGGAGCTTCTGGGACAACTTCAAGCATACCAATTTTTGCGCGATGAGAGTGCCTGAAGGAGAAGAGACACAGAGCAAAAAACTGAACCACTATTTGAAAAAACTGAAACACAATAACAGAAAACTTCCATAACCTAGTGAAGGAAAGAGACATACAAGTCCAGGAAGGGCAGATCTTTAACAAGATGAACCCAAAGAGGCTCACACCAAGGCACATCATAATTAAAACTGCAAGGTTTGAAGACAAAGAATTTTAAGGTGCTCTCGCAAACATGGTGAATGTTCCTAAAACCCACCAAACTTTCTGTAAGAAGCATGGCGAGCATCAAACCCACAAAGAAACACAGTCAAAGAAGGGCAAGGATTCTCTGCATGTGCAGGGAAAGTGGCATTATGACACAGAGCACAGTGGCTACGGAGGGCAGACTAAGCCAATTTTCTGCAAAAAGGCTAAAACTACAAAGAAGATTGTGCTGAGGCTTGAAGGTGTTGCGCCCAACTGCAGACCTAGGAGAATGCTGGCTACCGAGAGATGGGAGCATTCTGAACTGGCAGGAGGCAAGAAGAGGAAGGGCCAAGTGATCCAGCTCTGAGCTTCATTTTTTTATTATGTGACAATAAAATCTTGAGGATATGTTTGCTTAAAAAAAAAAAAGGAATCTTAAAAGCAGTAAAAGAAAAGCAATTACCTACAAGGGATCTCCCATAAGATTATCAGCTGATTTCTCAACAGAAACTTTGCAGGCCAGAAGGGACTGGCAAGAAATATTCAAAGTGATGAAAAGCAAGGACCTACAACCAAGATTATTCTACCCAGCAAGGCTATCATTTAGTACTGAAGAACACATAGTTTCCCAAACAAGAAAAAAGCTAAAGGAGTTCATCACCACCAAACCACTATTACAAGAAATGTTAAAGAGTCTTTTTTAAGAAGAAGAAAAAAATCAAAATGATAATAAAATGGTAATCTATCAACAATTGCTTTAAATGTTCCGAAAAAACATACAGTGACTGAATGAATAACAAAACAAGACCCCTACATATACTGTCTACAAGAGACTCCAGATTGAAAAGCACACACAAAACTGAAAGGTAAAAGAAGGAGAAGATATTTCATTAAAATGGAAACAAACAAAATAAAAAAAGCTGGGGTACCAATACTTGTATCAGACAAAACAGACTTTAAAAGAAAGGCTGTAACAAGAGACTAGGAAGGACCCAGCCATTCCACTTCTGAGTATTTATCTGAAGAAACCCAAAACACTGAACTGAAAAGACATACACATCCATATGCTCATCGCGGAGTCACTTACAACAGCCAGGTTATGGGAGCGACCTCAGTGTGCACCAGTAGGTGAGTGGGTAAAGAAGAAGTGGTGCATATACACAATGGGATATGACTCAGCCACAAAACATAATGAAATCTTGCCCTCTGCAACAGCATGGACGGATCTAGAGGGTTTTGTGTAAGTGAAATAAGTCAGGCAGAGAAAGAAAAACATAGATGATTTTGCTTATATGTGGAATTTAGAAAACAAAGTAGACAAAAAGGCAGAACAGAGTCAGAATCAGAGATGCAGGAAGCATTTTGACAATTTTCAGGTGGGAGGGTGGTTCGGGGAATGGGTGGGCGGCTGGGGGGATGGGTGAAAGAGGGGAAGGGATTCAGAAGTGCCCGCTGGCGGCTGCAGAACCATGGCGGGCATGCGGAGTGCGGCAGAGGGAGTGTACTCAATAGTGGTATGGTGATGACTGTGTACAGTGTCAGAGGGGTCCTGGATTTACTGAGGTGATCACTTCATAGGTTGTACACATGTCTAGTCACAGGGTTGTACACCTGAAACTAACTAATATCATATGTCAACTGTAGTTTTAAAATAAAATACAATAAATAAACCACAAAGAATAAAATACATTTACAGTATTTATTGAAAAAAATTGCATATAAGTGGACCCACACACAGTTCAGACTGTTCTGGCCATTGCATTTTATACCTCCTACCACATCACGATGGACACAAGGTTTGGTGGGCCTCTTTGGGTTGGGGTTGCAGCATATCCCACACTTGAGAACCCTGCTTTGACCCATTTATTAGGTGTCACAGAAGACTACCAGCTGTGAGTGCAGCCGAGAAAGGGCCAGACTTCAGGACAAGCCACCCTCCTGGTTGGTCCACAAGGTACAGCTGATGCCCTGGCACAAGAAGAATCTGTCATGGAGCTAGAGATTGAGGTGTTCCTGGTAAGTCCCCAAGTGCACCCCATTGGGCCCTAGAGCAAGACTCTGCCTCCCCAGCAAAGAATGTATATCATTCCAAAACAAAGTGAAACTCGACTATGGGTCCGTGGGTCACGGGGGCACCAAGTGACAGTGTGCTAGCTCTGTGGGACCTGACAAGTCACAGCAGCAGCCCCTCACATCTGGGAAGGGATGCTCGGCATCCACTGAGTGGGTTCGGGGCGCAAGCCAGCACCCATGTCCCCCGCCACTGCAGCTCCAGCAGCGCTCATTTGGTTACTGGCCAAAACTGGGCTGAGGAAGGGCTCCCTCTGACCCACAAGGGACCTTGGTGCCTTCAGAATCCATGTAGTGGCTTTTGCTACCCTGGAGCTCTTAATTTTACCACAAGAACTTCATTGGTGTTTTACCTCATGTCTTGTTTAAGAAATTCTTTTCTACTCTGAGGCCATGACAATGTTCTCCGTTATTTTATAAAAGCTTGACAGCTTCATATTTTACATCTTTAATCCTCTTGGATTTGATTTACTTATGGTGTCAGGCTGGGGTTGCATTTTTTTCCCCAAAAAGTCTTTAAACATAATTTCAGACTTAAAATTTGGAAGAAAAATATGTAACTGTGCAGAAATTCCACTTCTTTAACACAACCCTTTCTCCTTTCTGTCTGTCCACTGCCTTCCTTAATCATTAAGCCCTTAGGACATTAGATTCTGCTCCACGTCAAACCGTCTTAAGAACAGAGCCTCAGGTCTGCTGACCCAGAAACAGAGTTTGGTCAAGCTAAAGACAACATCTTGACTTCGGTTATGTTTCGGCCCCAGACCCATGAAAGTGGAACAGCCCGCACGAAACCAGACAGGGTGACGCCACGGCCGAAGTCAGGACCTGCCCCAGCCAAGCAGTGGAGCCCACAGCCCCAACTCCCTCAGTCACCGGGACTGACAATTCTTCCCCGATGTGCCCGGCCCCGTGCAGGCCACGGGGAGCCCGGTCTCGGAGCACTCACTTACCTGTGACTCTGGTCTTGGCACCATTTCCTTCACAAACCCTTTCATTGTTGGCTGCAAACACTGGTCTGCAATTGGCTGGGTTTTGACGTGCAAAAACAGATGGACCCCTTTAGTCCACTAACAAATACAAAGACATGCACTGTACACTTCACTCAGGTTCCTATCATTTTACTGTATTTATCTGTCTCTTTTTCTCTCTCTCAGCACACGCCCACAAATAGCACGTCATTTTTCTGAGGTGTTTGAAGGTAGACTTACTTCTATGTGCATGAACATTTCATATAGCCACAGCACAATGAGCAAAATCAGGAAATCAACATCAAGGTAATAAATATTACTGCCTAATCATGGACCTTATTCAGATGTTGCCGATTGATCCGATACGTCTTTAAGGTGAAAGAAACTCCGGGTTCGTGCACTGCGTTCCGCCGCCAAGCACCTTCAGTTTCCCGATTTAGTCTGCCGGGCTCACGAGTTCACACACCTCGGGACTGCGCGAGCACAGGCCGTTTGGCTTTATCCGAGGCTCCCGCAGATTACCGTCCCTGGAACCGCGCGGGGAGGAGCGGCTGCAGCGGCTCCCATTCGGCCCGCGGAGGGCTCTGCCCTGATCCATGTCGATTAACAGTCGGGCCAAGGAACTGGCTAGGCGGGCTGTGGACCCAGGGCCTCCCTGTGAGCTGCGCCCGGGTCAGGCCTCCATTGATGGTGTGTCGTGTTTACTCCTGTGACCTGACTGCAGAGATGCATCGCTAGGTACCAGTGTCAGCTCAGACCTCGCCTCCCAGCGCCCTGGGGGGAGGGGCTTTCCTGACACGCGCAGGCTCCCGCGCGGGGCCCTCCTTGCCGTCCATCCAGGGGTTCTGAGTCCGACAACAACCTGCAGTCTGAAAACGGGGCACTGTTTCGTTACTTCACCTCCGCAGCTTCCATCCGACATCACCAAGGCCCGGTGCGCGGTCAGTCCCTTCTGGTTGTAAAGAGACGCCCCCTCCCCCAGACCTGCAAACGGCTCCCCGGCTCTTGGTGGGTCCGCCAGCGCGGCGACGACGCCCACACGACCCCACCCCCGCTCGGCCCCGGGGCTGCGGGACCCTCTCCACGCCGCGCCTCCGGGGAGCCCGCTTCTGTGAGGGCGCCGGCCGCCGCCGCCGGGCCCGGGAGGGGCCCCCGGTGCGCCCTGTCCGCGAGCGGGTGTCCTCCGGGTCTTCTCGCAGAGCTCGCCGGCCGGCTCAGCGCGGGCTGTGTCCCTGCGGGGCACCTCCCGCCCCGCCACTGCCGCGCCGACCCCGGCTCTCAGAGCTGCCCCGACCCCGGCGGGCAGTGCGTCGGCGCCGTTTTCTGGTGGTCGGTCCTTCGTCACAGCAGGTGCCCCTGGCGGTGAAGCCCCCGAACTAACTTCCTGCGGCGCCGCCGCGCGGGCTGAGCCCCCGCCCTTCCGCCGGCGGCGGCAGGGAGGCGGGGCCTGCGCGCGACCCTCCCGTGGAAGGCACCCGCGCGGCGCGGGAGCGCGCGCCCACAGACGGGCAGGTAGGGGCGCGGTGCCGGGCTGCCCAGGCCTGCCGTCGGCGCCCGGCCCGCTTCCCGCACCCGACGGGCCGGCGTCCTGGGCCTGCGGCCTGGGGCCGCCCTCCCTTCGGGGCGGCCGAGCTCCCGGCCGGCCGTGCCCCGCGGGGAGGCACCTGTGCGGGGCGGCGCTGGTTTCGCCCGCGGCCCAGGCGCGGATTAACCGCCCGGCCCCTCACATCTCTCCTCCGGGCACCGTGGCAGCTCCCGGAACAGCCCTCTGACGCCACAGCTTTTCGGTCTTTTAGAAATGTGCCGCAGTGAGACGACAGCGTTTAGGACGCAGTCAGTATTCCTGAGTGTCCCGAAGCGCAGCCCCGGGGCTTACTCCCCTCACGTCCCCCAACCTCGCCGCAGGGCCCCGCAAGCCCCCGACTTGCCCTCCCAGCCCCGCGCCCGCGGCTCCACCCGCTGGCTCTGCGAGTGCGGCCGACCCCGTGTGTGTGGGATCAGGCGGGATCTGTCTCCTTTGTGCCCGGCTTGTTTCACTTTACCACGTTCTCAAGGTTCGGCCGTGTTGCAGCCTGTGGTAGGGTTTCCTGCGAGAAGGCCGGGTAATATCCCATCGCGGGCCTGGAGTGTGCCCTCTTCTTTACGTGGTCAGCTGGGGGCGGGCGTTCAGACGGTGTCCCCCGCGGCTATTGTGCAGAGTGCTGCAGCGCCCCCGGAAGTGCGGATCCCTCCTGATGTCACTTCTCCTGGGTGAACAAGCGCCTGGGAGTGAGGCCGCTCCATCACCCGGGGGTCTGCTGCTGTTCTCAGGAACCGCGGTGGCTGCCCAGTCCGCACTCCCACCAACGACACACAGGGCTCTGTTTCTCCACATCCTCATCAGCACTTCTCTTTTGTTCCATAGTTTTTTTTAAAAAATTTATTTATCCATCTTAGAAAAATGCAAGGAGAAAGAGAGACATTGATTTGTTCCACTTATTTACACACTCATTGGTTGATTCTTATATGTGCCCTGACCTGGGATCAAACCCGGTATATTGGGGACAATGCTCTAACCAACGGAGCTACCCGGCCAGGGCCTTTTTGTAGTTTTTATAATTACTCTTTCCTTTAAACTTCTCAGAAGCCTAGGCTTTTGGGTTTCCTTCCCTGTATCCTATGACAGTATCACCAGGCTGAAAGCCTTCTAACCACAGCAGACCCACCAGTGAGAGGCCCTTGATGCAGGGTGGAGGGGATGGCAGTGAGCCAGCCTTCAGCTCCCAGTGCAGGGCTGGCTCTGAGAGCACTCCCTGCTCCCATGATCTTAGGGCAGCTTACCCAGAAGCAGATCTAGGTTGGGGTCAGCACACTGGGAACACCACCTGGGAGTAAACATGGGTGGCTGGACTGGGCAGAGGGAAGCTGAACTGAGATGTGCTTGCACAGGGGCCTCAGACAATCCCAGGGGCCTTTAGAGATGTACTGCATTTCCTGTACCCCCATACTGACCAGTCTCCAGATGTGGGCTGCCCCTGGACAAAGCAGCTGCCTTACATGGAAGGGGAAGGCCTGTTCCAGGAAGCCTCCACTGTGAGCCCGCACAGCCAGCATTCTTGGCACTTGGGGTGGCTGGGCACACACTGGGGGTGGCTGGGCATCTGTGGTGGTGGGCTGGGGCTCAGACAGGCTCTGCTCACCCACTCTAGTCGTCCTAGAATGCCATGAATGGTACCGGGCAGGGCGGTGGAGCCAGCACCAACAGAATAGGACAGGACAGCTTCAAAAAGAGGGGTGAGAGGCAGCTGCGGTTTAAGAAAAGCATCCTCTCCTGCAGGAACAAGTATCAAGAAGAAGCAATGGCATAGGGGATGTGACAAATGAGGCAGATTTGGATTTCCTCACTACAGTGGAACCTGGGTTCTCAAACTTAATTTTGTTCTGGAAGGCTGTTTGAGAAATGCTTTGTTTGAAAACAGTCATTTTGTCTATGGCCATACCACTCTGAATGCGCCCAATCTCATTGGAAAACTGAATCATTTTTTTCCCACAGATCGGTATGAAAGGGTTGGTGGATCATCACCCTGGCTGGTGTGGCTCAGTGGGTTGGCCTGTGAACTGGAAGGTCGCTGGTTTGGTTCTCAGTCAGGGCACATGCCTGGGTTGTGAGCCAGGTCCCCAGTAGGGGGCATGCAAGAGGCAACCACACATTGATGTTTCTCTCCCTCCCTTCCTCTCTCTAAAATATAAATAAAATCTTGAAAAGAAAAGAAAAGAAAGGATTCTCAGGTCAAGAACCGAGGTTTTGTTCAACAATAGAGACCTTTTTTCCATGAATGCCTTGGTCGAGAACCAAATTGTTTGAGATGGGAGACATTCAAGAACCAAAGTCTGACTGCACGGGGGTCAGGACCCTCTTGTGCCTCCAGCTCATGACATAGAGGGCAGGACGGTGATTTTTGCAGCTCTTGACTTGGAAGGTGACTGTGTGTGGCAGGGACTGCATGCACCAACCAGAGGGCTCTGCCCCGCAGGGTAGGAAAGAACCTGGGTACTTAGAGAAACACAGAACCAACCTAAGCCCTAAGCACTGGAGATGAGGGGCAGCCCCACAGCAGGAGCGAGGAGGCCACGCACTTGGTGCAGTGAGAGCCTTCCTGACTCGCCAGGAATACAGGGGCCCCTCTCCTCCTATAACCTTGGGCAGTTCGACTCTCCAGGTCCAGTGATGGATGGAACCTCCTGCAGAGACTCCATGAGCGACCTAACAGCTCCCGGGTCTTCACACAGCTGTCCCTGCTCCTCACCACGATTCTGGAAGGACGTGCTCAGTGTGGCCCACAACAGGGAGGTCTGCAGACTTGGCCACATTGGGTAGAACAGAGAATCCAGCCCCTCGCCCCCAGGGCAGCTGCTGAATTTATTGTCTTATGTTTTTGCAGCAGGCAGGTTACCCCTCAGAGACTGCATCCCAGGACATTAAAGAGGTTAACCTGTGAGTGCTGTCCTTGCCACACGTTTCCACATGGGGGGAGGGTCTAAGATTGTTTTTTTCAAAACTTCAGGAAGTAGCCTGCGTGCACCAACTGGAGTCTGCAGCCGCATAATTGTGGCCACTTGGAGAGCAAGTTATCTTTGAACCCCTAGCACAGCCAGTCTGCAAAGCAAGCAGGTGCATTGCCAGCTTGAAGACAAAAGGGGAAAGGGCCAGCCAGGCAAATTCACTCCACGTGCTGAAGAGCAGCTGTTTCTGACACCGCCCGCCCTTCCTGCTGCTGGCCGGTGTGCCCACAGCTCCCACATGAGTTCAGCCACTAGCTGCACCAAGTTCGCAGGCAGCCATCATGTAGCATGTTTTCAGGGCTTTACAGCGACTTCGCCACTTCCAGGTGCTCATCAGAGGGCTGGCCTTCAGGCTGCCCTTTTGTTCTTCAATTTGTCGATGACAGTTGACATTTGATACTATTTTATATTACTTTCCGGTGAACAGCTTAGTGTTCAGGCTGCCCTACCGATAATGCTGCCAGCGACGGCAGAGGTGGACATGGGCCTCTCCCACAGCAGTGCCGCCTGCCGGCCTGCCCGTGGGAGGACAGGACCGGGACAGGGCTGCAGCAAGGGCCCACTCCCCTACTCTGTGCAACAGTGTGTCCTGTGTGTTGAACACTGGCATCAGCAGCTGCTAACTCTGCTGTCTTGGCATCCCTCCCTCCTGTTAACAGCAGGCCTCTCTTCCTTTGGGGAACTTCTGTCCCACGTGGCTGGTTGACCACTCTTCCCCCAGGGGTCCAGCTGGCTCCTTCCCAGCACTCACCCCAGTGAAATGTCTCCTTCCTCAAGGCTCCTGCCCTGATGACCGCATCTAAAGCTGTCTTGGCCTCCCCTTACCTCATGGCCCCAGCACTCTGTCTTATTACTCTGCTTTACTTGCTTCACAGGACTCACTACTCTGAAGTCATCTTGCTGACGTACTTGTGAGGGTCCTTCAGGGAGAAGGACCTTGCCGGTGTATTGCTGCTCTGTCCCTGCTCTGAGGGCACTGCCTGGGCACAGCAGCTGCTCCATAAACAAGTCCCCAGTAAACTGTCCCTGACAGAACACGTCTCCCAAAGCTTGGCTGGTGACCCACGACAGACACAGGATAGTGGCAGAGCTTTGAGGTTGGGAACCGCCTGGCTCTTGCCACTCTGAGGCCAGGCTGCTCAGTGCCTCCTGATGATGGAAGTTACATGGTAACTTTAAAAATGAACCGAGCCCTAACTGGTGTGGCTCAGGGGATTGAGTGCCTGCCTGTGAACCAAAGACTCATGGGTTCAATTCCCAGTCAGAGCTCATGTCTGGGTTGCAGGCCAGATCCCCATTTGGGGGCGCAAGAGAGGCAACCACACATTGATGTTTCTCTCCCTCTTACTCTCTCCCTTCCCCTCTCTAAAAATAAATAAATAAAATCTTTAAAAATAAAAAGAGCCAGGGCAGGGGATTTAGGGGATTTTATTAGCCAAATCTCTTTTCCATTGTCTTCCAATATGTGAAGCCCAAGAAAACCATCATTCCAAGTTGCTATGTTCCAAACCTTCATAAATGCTTAAAATAACTATATTGTATCTCCTCAAGGGAAGTACTTGACCAAGCTCCTGTGGCCAGAGGCTGCCCCGCTTTCTGCAGTCAGAGCACTGCTCTGAATCCGCCATGCTAGAACCCCCCCACAGCCAGAGTGATATGCAAGGGTGGCTTCTCAGAACTGCAATTCCTGGGGTGGGGCAGATGGTATGAACTTTTTTAAAGTAGAACTTTACTGATTATACTATTAGAGGTGTCCCATTTTTTTCTCCTCTTTATTCCCCTCCACCCTGCAACACCCCTCCCACCAGCATCCCCTCCATTAGTTCATGTCCACAGGTCGTACATATAAGTTCTTTGGCTTCTACATTTCCTGTACTATTCTTAATCTCCCCCTGTCTATCTTCTACCTACCATTTATGCTTCTTATTCCCTGTACCTTTTCCCCCTGTCTCCCCACCCACTCCCCCACTGATAACCCTCCATGTGACCTCCATTTCTGTGATTCTGTTCCTGTTCTACTTGTTTGCTTAGTTTTTATGTTTTTTAGGTTTAGTTGTTGATAGTTGTGAGTTTGTTGTAATTTTAGTGTTCATATTTTTGTTCTTTTTCTTAGATAAATCCTTTTAACATTTCATATAATAAGGGCTTGGTGATGATGAACTTCTTTAACTTGACCTTATCTAGGAAGCACTTTATCTGCCCTTCCATTCTAAAGGATAGCTTTGCTGGATAGAGTCATCTTGGATGTAGGTCCTTGGCTTTCATGACTTGGAATACTTCTTGCCAGCCCCTTCTTGCCTGCAAGGTTTCTTCTGAGAAATCAGCTGATGGTCTTATGGGAACTCCTCTGTAGGTAACTGTCTCCTTTTCTCTTGCTGTTTTTAAGATTGTCTCCTTATCTTTAATCTTGGGTAATGTACTTATGATGTGCCTTGGTGTGTGCTTCCTTGGGTCCAACTTCTTTGGGACTCTGGGCTTCCTGGAATTCCTGGAAGTCTATTTGTTTTGCCAGTTTGGGGAAGTTCTCCATTATTTTTTCAAGTAAGTTTTCCATTTCTTGCTCTTCCTCTTTTCCTTCTGGCACCCCTATGATTGGGTTGTTGGAACTTTTCAAGTTGTCCCAGAGGTTCCTAAGCCTCTCCTCATTGTTTTAAATTATTGTTTCTTCATTCTGTTCTGGTTGAATGTTTATTTCTTCCTTCTGTTTCAAATCATTGATTTGAGTCCCAGTTTCCTTCCCTTCACTGTTGGTTCTCTGTACATTTTTCTTTATTTCACTTTGCATAGCCTTCACTTTTTCCTGTTTTGCAACCATACTTAATCATTTCTGTGAGCATCCTGATTACCAGTGTTGTGAACTGTGCATCTGATAGGTTGTCTATCTCCTCATTGCTTAGTTTGTTTTCTGGAGCTTTGCTCTGTTCCTTCATTTGGGCCACATTTTGTTGTCTTGGTGTGCCTGTTATGTTGTTAAGGGGTGGAGCCTGAGGTATTAGCCAGGGCAAGGCAACCCTCCTCACTGTGTTATGGTGCTCTATGTGGGGGAGGGGCCTGAGAGGGAACAGTGCTGCTCACTCAGCTTTTTCCGGGCTTTCAGTCACTTCCTCCACTACCCACAGACAAATTGGGCCCTTCTGGTGCTGACTCCTGGGTGGGTGGGCTTGTGTACGTTCCAGGACCCTGTGGGTCCCTCCAATGGACTCTCCTGTGAGACTGGTAGCTTCTCCCGCCACCACAACCCCCACAGGTTTTTTCACTCAGAGGTTTTGAGGCTTTTCCTCGAACACTGGAACCCTGGGTTGAATGGTCTCGCTCCCCAGTTGTTCCTCCTGGTCTATCTGCATGTGAATGTGGGACTGCCCAGTCTGCCAGCTGCTGCCTCACTTGGCCTGGTCTGTCACCTTGTCACATGTTCTCTCCACCCTGCTGCCTGTCTCCACCCCTCCTACCAGCGTGGACGAATGTTTCTTCTTTAAATCCTTGGTTGTCAGATTTCCATACAGTTCAATTTTCTGGCAGTTCTGGTTGTTGTTTTTTTGTTTTTAAATTGGTTGTTGTCCTTCTTTTGGTTGTGCGAGGAAGCAAAGCGTATTTACCTATGCCTCCATCTTGGCTGGAAGTCACATTTCAGTGGCGTGAACCATTTTATGGAACGTCGTATGTTTTGCAAAATTTCTTTCCACAAAAAGTTATAACACAGCCTGCCTCATCACACTGAAGCTAGCAACTAGTATTCATCTGCTAGCCTGGCAAGCAGAGTACTCTCACTTTTGTTCCAATTTTTGTACTTCTTTGATCACCGGTGAGGGTGACCTTCCCTGAGACACAGTATTAAAATCAGGTCAATTAAAAATCATACAATGGTCCTAGATGGTGTGGCTCAGTGGACTGAGCGCTGGCCTGTGAACCAAAAGGTTACCGGTTCAATTCCCGGTCAGGGCACATGCCTGGGTTGCAGGCCAGGTCCCCAGTTGGGGGCGCATGAGAGGCAACCACACGTTGATGTCTCTCTCCCTCTCTTTCTCCCTCCCTTCCCCTCTCTCTGAAAATAAAGAAAATAAATAAAATCTTTAAAAAATATATCATACAATGGCCTCTAAGTTTTCAAGTGAAAGGAAGTCTCTCACTTGAAATCGAAAGCTAAAAATAATTAAGCTGAGTGAGGGAGGCATGCTAAAAGCTGAGAGAGGCTGAACTCTAGGCGTCTTGTGCCAGCCAGCCAGCCAGCCAGGCTGTGAATGCCAAGGGGAAGCAGTTTAAGGAAATTTAAAGTGCTACTGCAGTGACCAGAGAGTAAGAAAGTGAAACTCTTATTGTTCACATGGAGAAACTTTCAGTCGTCTTCAAATAATATTTACTGATTTTACAGAGAGAGGAAGGCGGGGAGAGTGAGGGAGAGAAAGGGAGAGACATGGATTTGTTTCACGCATCTATACCTTCACTGGTTGATTCCCGTATGTGCCCTGACCGGGGAGGGAACCCGCCACCTTGGCGTATTGGGAAGACACTCCAACCAACTGAGCAACCCGGCCAGGGCAATTTTAGGGCTCTTGACAGAAGCTCAAACCAGCCACAACATCCCCCCAAGCCAAAGCCTAAGCCAGAGAAAAGCCCTAACTCTTCAGTTCTGTGAAGACTGAGGGCAAGGGCGCTGAAGGAGAGTTGGAAGCAGCAGGGTTTGAGAGGACAACTCCAATTCTGAAAACAGTTCTAGTCTGAGTAAGCTGCTGTCAAACAGCACCACGTGCTACAGAGAAATCATTCATGAGAGGAAGAGGCACTCAACGCAGCAGACTTCACTGCTCCTATTTTAAGGACCTGCCACCCTGATCCATCAGCATCGAGGCAAAACCACCACCTGCAAAACCATGCTGAATCTCAGATGAGTAGCATTTTTTAGCAATCTATTATTTAAAATTTTCTTTTGCAATATTTTTAAATTGAGGTTATGTCCATCGTTTTAGACTGCACACTTCGTAAGACTACAGTGTAAACAGCTTTTGTGCACACTGGGGGACCAAATGCGACTCGCTTTATGAAGATACTTTGCTGTGAATCTGAGATACCTAGAAGGTGAGTGACTGTAAAACATTTGACTTCTCTGGTCCACCTTCCCTCACATTAGACCTGGGGACATGGACAAGCCTGAGAGGGAGCCTGATGGCCGAGTGGCATCAGCTCCAGTCTCCTGTCACCCCCAGTGCCAAATCTCAGAGGAAAATCAACGACCAAACCAAGCAGCCATGGCCCACCTCCCGCCCTGCAGCCCGGCCTTGTGAAGTCAATCCACGGGCAGTTTCTGTACTAGCAAAATACTTTTATTGTTTTATAACGATAAAACAGGAAAGTCAGGGTTTCTTTTTGGTATATGCCAGAGTTAAGGGAAGTAGAAGAATAAGGGGATTAATAGGATTTTTATGTACTTTGATGACAATAAAAAGTTAACAATACCAACTGTTTGCCATAAAACTTATCATAGCTCCCCAAACACATATATAAAGGATCATAGTTTTAAAATCTATAAAAGTAAAAAATATACAGTCAGAAGCTCTATCGCTTATTCCATCTTTAATATAAAATTGTAAACATTTATTTACACAAAGCAAATGTGTATTACAAAAGTCCCAGCACCCTTTTGAGTCATGGCTCCTGGCGGGGCGGTGGGGGAGGGGGGTTACACTGAAGTGGTGTCCCTTCCTCCCCGACTACCCAAACACCAGGTTCATAAATAAAGCCACGGGCAGCTCCCTGGAGGGCCCCAAGCATCACATTTTATTGCTCTGACACTACAGCAGGCAAGGAGCCTGCTGTCTGTCTAGGTGGCCCAGGACTAGGGGGACTAAGGCAGGGGCAGCCTCCACAGGAGGGAGGCAGAGTGCCCTGGGGACAGAGGTGAGCAACAGCCAGAGAGAGACCAGAGAGGAACAAGGGCCCATCACTAGCGGTCTGCCCGCCCTTTTTTTGGTAGAAAACCTGCTGAAGTCACCCTCCTCCCCTCCACACTGGGGAGCTCACTCAGAGGGTGGTGTCACGGGCTCTATGATTCACTCCCATTTTTGAGAGCTAAATCCAGCATCCGGAAAGGCAGGGAAGGTGGGTCAGGGGAAATGGCTCTAAGAGAAGAGGGGGTGAGGGCTGAGCCCCCACGAAGGCACTGTAGGTGCAGAGCATCACCAATGTGTGTCCAGCCCTCCGTCCCCGCACCCAAGCCACTCAGGCTGCTCGCGGGAATCTTTTCCTCGGCTCAGTTCTTTCCGTGAGACACTCCTTGAATTAACCATGGCAGTCTCTCCTGAGACCACGCCCGTCAGCGACCCTTTCTTCCCTACTCTGTGCTTTCCTTTACACCGAATGCTCGCTCCATCTTCCTCTTCCGCAAACAGCCCACAGGTAATACTTTGTTTTGTGGACTCTTAGCTTAGTCAAGTCCATTCATTCATAGACCTTCAAAGAGAAATCCACTTGGATCCTTAGGAAGGACGTATTAGTGTTATAAAGCAACTCTCTTTAAAAAGTGCAGGTCATCTGACACGGGAGCGGCAAGAGTGAGAACAAGGCAGAACCCCTCCCTCTGGCGGGGCCTCCCTGCCACACAGGGCACACGGCTCCTTCACCTTCTTCCCCAAAGCTTTCCTCTCGGGGAGGGGTGCCCTCCTCCTCCTACAATATGAGGTCTCCCTAAGGAATTGTAATGATTCTCTTCCCCACCAATTTAGTAAAATCACTGTCTCAAAACAGTTTTCCAGTTGGGCTGCAGAGAGAAAAATGAGGCAGGAAAAAGGGCATCAGTAGGGAAGATGGGATGAAGGGAAGACCTCTGTGCACAACTGACTGATGCTCACCTTCTAACACATTGAATACATGCTACCAGAACAACCCGCTGCAGAGGGTGCGGACTTACAACAAAAGGGGACCCAGGAATCCCAAATATTCCATTTCAGCATTTAGCTTGGGGGCGGCCTGGGATCCTGCTACCAGCGTGCAAGGAGGGACTCCTCCACCAGGGTCCTCAGAAATGCCCACCAGGAAGAACAGCATTCTGGAGGGAGGGCTGCCGGGCAGACCACACCTGTCACCAGCTCTGCTGCCTCATGGCATCCTGTGCCTTTCTCGCACGTGCATCCGCCACAGCCTGTACTGATGGAAAGGCTTTTCCAGTGATGCTCCCTTGCTCCTGAAGGCTGACAGAGCCTGAATACAAAAGGCCCTTAAAGGAAGCCCTAGGTTTCCAATGCCACTTACTCAGCTTAAACCACCACCTATCCTGCTTTAAAACCTTTTAAAAATTTAATCTTTTCTATGCTACAAATTGCAGATAGTTCTGCTATATGGAGTCTCAACAAAAACTTACCCCCAACAATGAGGCGAGTGGAGAAATCTTGGATTAAGCCAACACGACAACACAGGTTTTTATAAGCCTGACATTGTGGGGTTTCACTGTTTACCTGTTGGCTTTTGGTCATTTGGACAGAAAACCTCCTGTGGAACCCTGTCCTGCTGTCCTGACACCAGGTGATGATGCCAGCAGATGGTCTGGGGCCAGCCCAACAGACCACAACGCTGGGCTGGAGCAGGGGGCTCCGCAGATTCCAGCCAGGTGGGACCTCAGCCCCAGGCTCTGTTCTACCCACCCAGCACCCGGGCTGTGGGCTTTTGGTCCAAATATTTGCTCATTGTCGAATATGAGAACAAAAATACAGGATGTAAGAACACTGAAAACATCACAAATCCTGCCATTACTGAGGCCCCAAAAGGTCATCCAGATCGTTCATCCACTCTTCTGAAGTCCTATTCTTCAGCAAGGAGTCGATCAGGTCGGCATCCCCCGCCATGCTGGCTAGCCCACTGCTCCCTGGTTGCCCGCTGTAGGCAAAGGGCAGCTCCTGGCCCGAAGTCCGCACAGGGTAGGCTTGGGCACAGTGCAGCCCTGCCCGGCCGCCCATGGGTGGGGCAGGGCTCTGGCTGAACGCCCCCAGCTCAGGCCCACCAGGGCTCAGGCCTGGCAAGCCCTGTTGCGGGGTTCCCTGGGGAGGCGCCGGGGCAGGGGCGCTGGTCCTCTGCTGTGTACTCACAGGAGGCAACATAGGCCCAGCTGAAGCTGCCGAGCTCATGGGGGCCATGGGCCTACTGGGCACCGCCTGGGAGAACTGTGGGCTGGACATCTTCAGGCGGGCCTGCTGCATGTGGAAGCTGGAGGCTGCAGTGAAGGGGCTGACGGTGCTGCTCCCCGGGGCCTGGCTGCTCAGGTTCGGCATTCCCTGGTGTTGCCAGGAGGGATTCTGGCCTCCCATAGCTGCTGACATCCTTGGGACCTGTGGCTTAGTTAAACCAGAGTTCAGGGTCCCCTTACTGTGCTGTTGGGAGAGGCCAGAGCTCCCCAGAGAGTTCTGTCCATAGGCAGCTGAGACTGAGGTGTTCTGGCCCATGCTGGTCTGCCGAGGAATGTGGGCATGTCCATTGGTGGCCTGTGACGGGGGCTGGGTGACTATCTGGGTGATGCTGGGGGCCATGCCATAGAGGCTGCTCTGCGGCAGGCTCTGGGAGCCAGTGAACTGAACCGCAGTGCGGTCCTGCTGGCCTGAGTTTGAGGAGAGAGAGGAAACCGAAGTGTGTCCAGGGCCCATTGGCATCAGATTCCCAGCCTGAGGGAATCCTCGAGGACAGCTGGAGTTAGACGGACCCAAGGTGTTCATGCCAGGCACAGCAGTGGAAGACCCTAGAAGACAGAGAAGATTCTGTCAATCAAGCTGGTATTTCTTAGTCACCACTGTGGAGACGCCTCCCAGAGCCAAGGTGCAGCCACCATCCTATGGGCACGAACAGCAGAATCAGAACACCAGGCACCTCACAGCCAGTGGGACCTCAAAGAGAGTCCTGGGGCCCTGGGGCCCAGGGGCAACTGAGATTAAGACAGAGGCAGAGGGACGGGCAAAGCCTGAGGGGAGGCAGCCAGTGGCCTTGACTTGTTCCCCTTCCGAGGCCCACCTATCACTGCACTGTGCAGGCTCAACGCGGGGCACTGGGCTGCATGGAGCCCACTAAGGCCCCCCCTTTGGGAGGCATGGCCGCCACGTGCTGTGGCAGGGTTGCAGCACAGGCTGGGCAGCAGGCTGCGGGAGCACAGGGGATGGAGGCTCGGAGCCTGAGAGGGCTCAAGGAGGCTTCAGGGAAATGCTGACAAACCCATCGGGGATTTGAGAGGGTACAAGCTGAGCAATTTAACAGCTTGGAGAAACAGTACTCTGGACGGAAAGAAGCGTGTGTGCTAAGTCACAAAAGCTGGTCTGTGGGGAACTCTGTGGCTGGGCAAGGGGAAAGCACCAGCCGGTTAGAGGCAGCACTGAGAACTGCCCCTGCTTGACCAGAAGGGAGACAGCACTGTGACTGTGGCTCAGAGCCTGGTGGGCGGGAGCAGTACCGACTGCGCCCTACAGGCATTTGTGAGCACCTGCTCTGTGGCGGGCACTGTGCTGGGAAGACAGTGAGGAATGGACTGAGAGGCTCTGCTCAGGGAAGCTGAGGTCTGGGGCTCCGCCTTAAGCGAAGCCTACGGGGCGAAAGCCCTGACCGAGGCGAGTTTTTGCAGGCAGAACAGCCATGGTCCAGGGCCTGGCCTTAGCTGCGCACTTTGTTTCTCCTCTCACTCTCCCCACTGCCATTTAACTAAAGACTGGGCGGAGAATAAGAAAGAGCCTCTCTCACTCCCACTGAGAGCCCAGAGCAATGAAAGATGGCATGAAGGCAGCAAAGAGGGCTGAGACCCAGGCTTCTGAGATGCCTGCTGACTTCGGCTCCTTGGTCTTGGTCAGCATGCACATAGAACTCCACCTGGTCTCTTCCAGAATGCACAGCTGTGGTCAATTCCTCTGGGACACTTTACAGCGAGAGTCACTGACCAAGGAACAGACAGGTCCCGAAGACACTCCAAGAAGAGCAGACCACATTTTCCTGCACCTGCCAATCGGCATCTCTCAGTATTTCTGGAGTAATGGCAGCCAGATTCCCTGGCATGTCTGACACGTGACAGCTGAGACCCCTCAGAGTGTCTCCTGGCCAACTGTCCATGGCTGATGCAGCCACCTGTGACACTTGAAAGTGAGCAGACAGGAAGAAAAACAAAGAAGCAAAGGTCACACAAGTGCATTAAGTTTCTCCTTGTCTGGAAACTGGGAGAGGTCATTTTGCTGAAGCAAAGAACTTTCTTAAGAATTACAGAAGCCATTTCCTGCTGATAAGATTGTATAGCCAGGGACCTGGCCAAGGTACTTAGCCAAAACGGTCTGCCTCTACGACCCTCTTCTCCTGGCCCAGTAGGTGACTAGGACGCAGGCCCCTCAGGCAGACTGAAGTTTATATGAGGAAGTAAACCCACAGAATGCCAGGCTAAGGCAGATGGCAGGCACTCGGCATGTGGGGAGCAGCCTGCCTGCTCTGTGCAATGCCTGCTCTCCCTGCCCCACTGCCACCACTGCAGACGCCCCTCACCTGTGAACTGTCCGACTTGCTGTGGGAAGGTGCTCTGTGTCGGGTCTTGGTACTGGGGTGGTGGGCGGGTCAGATGGCGCTGAAACTGCTGCTTCTCCTAAAAATGCCAAGAACAGAGTAAAAAAAGACCCATAAAACAAACAAACAAACAAACAAACAAACAAACAGTGTTAGAGCCGAGAAAAGAAAACTGTCCAAGCCTGTTACAGATGGACTCCTGTGGACATAATGCTCACGGTCTCTTTTGGGGGATTTTTAATAAACACTATGAAGCAGAAGGATGAGTCAGAGCTAAGGAGCAATAATTAAAAAAAGAAAAGTGGTATACCAGTTTTAAAAAATAGAGGGCAGATCAGGAAGGTGCAGATCAAAGCCACAACGATGCAGCATGTTGACCGTGCTGGGATGGCTAGGAGAAAAGACAGGTGTGGCGAAGATGTGGAGAAGCCGGGGCCTTCACACACTGCTGTGGGCATGTAAAAGGGTGTAGCTATTTTGTAAAACAGGCTGGCAGCTCTTCATCAGGTTAAATGTAGAAGTTACCATTTCACCCAACAATTCTACCCCTAGATACACTTTCAGAGAATTAAAAATCTGTGTCCACAAAAAGTTCAGGAAACAGCCCATCTATCAACAGACAAATGGACAATTAAAATGCGACACATTCATACAACAGGGTATTATTCAGCCATAAAAATGGGGAAGAACTGATCTGGGCTACAGTGGGGTCGAACCTTAATCCACTCACACAAAATGCTCACAGAAAGTAGACAGGTGGGTGCCTACTCCTGGGAAGACGAGGGGAACAACTTTTCCTGGGTACAGGGCCCCTTTCTAGGTGTCACTTTAAATGGCTGAAACAACTCAATTGTCATGTATAAAAGCTGTTATTTAAAAAACAGCAGAACTGAGGCAGTAACGTGGGTTTTAAAGTCACACCCAATCAACCTGAACTGCTGGACGGCTAGTTCTTCTCTTATGCCTTACGGATGTAATTTGGAACTTGAGAACTCCTGTAAACTTGGTGCGTGGGGGGCCTGTCAGTCCTGATCCTACAAACCAGCTTCACGTTCGGCCTATTGCAAACTCTACCTCTACAACCAAGCTGGGTCCCACAAGAATCGACAGACTGGAGAGCTTGGACATGCAAAAACGTCCCTACCATGTATGGTTTCAGCCAGATTCTGCCTTCATTAATCCCCACTAAGTGACATAAAGCTGCTTCCAACACAGGCCACCACCATGAGAAATGCCACATTCCCAGAAAGGGATTTAAAAGGGCAGAGCACTCTAATACCCACAAACACGCAACGAGCACAGTCACCTCGCGCCCTGTGGAACACGTGGCCCTGCAGTGACCTGGAGGCACACGGTGGGGGGGGGGGTGCGGGGGACGTACCACCACCTTTTTCTTTACCTGCTCTGCCAGAAGGTGCTGCTGCCTTTGCAAGAACTGCTGTTGCTGCAAATGCTTTTGCTGCTGCTCCCTCTGTTTCTGCTGATCCAAAAGCAACTGATGCTGCTTCATGACAGCTGCCTGCTGCTGGCTGCTGAGATAGGGGGCGCTGCTGTGAGTGCTGGCCACCGACGCAGTGGGCGGCTGGGTCCCCACACTGGATGCCTGGGCTGGCACAGGGACGTTGGGAGGGTTCTGCTCCTGTCAAACAGATAAGGGGTTTGGAGTCAGGTGGGACTTGGTGAAGTGTGTAAGCCCTGACCAGAGCACGTGAACTCCACCTAGTGAGAGCCTAGCTCCCTGCAGAAGACTCTAGTGCAGCCACCCACCAGGGCCAGGCGGACACCAAGGGAGCGAGTACTTGCAGCACGTCCAGGCGCAGCAATGAACGATCACAAGCAGTATGCTAGCTTTGCTTCCTGCGATGTGCCAGTGGCAAGGGTGTGATTTTACACTTAAGTTCACGTATATGCATCCAACAGCTTCTGTAGGCAACTGTAGCTCATATACCTTTGCTCACTGGGATGAGTGAGTGCAGGGGAGCCCCAAGGAATGCTAAGGGGGCTCTGGGTGATGAAGACACACCACATTCGAGTGTGCAAACCTTGGGTCCCTGGTGGCAGGCCTGTCCCTGAACCTCCTGAAATTGCTGTGTTTGCCCACTTGTGTACAGCATTTTCCTGGGAGAGACTGCTTGGCTTCTGTCAGATGCTCATGCCCATGCTTTCTATTAACACATGGACCAAAGTGAGAGTCAGGTCAAAGCTCACCATGGTATTATTCCAACATCATTACTTACATTTAAAGGAAAAGCGGGAAAACTTAACTCAAAATAGGAAAAAGGCAAAAAGCAATTATCATTTAAACAAGTTCAACTGCTTGAGCTCCTTTCCAGACCTTATGCATTTGTGTATTTAATCTTTACAAGAGTCTAACCTTAGAGCAGACAGATTCTGATGTGATTCCTCACCCCAGTCAGCAGCAGCTCAAGGGCTACGGAGCACTTTGTGAGGTACAAAGTGCTACTAAAAAGACAGTCATCACTGGGCCACTCTTAAGGTGGCTTTTAGTGACTGGGCAGCAGTTTAATGGTTGACATAAGCAGAAGTCTCAACCTTTACACATGCAGGCTCACTCCTGTTGCGAGATGCTTAAACTACAACCATGCAATGAATATCTTGTATATAACTTTCTCTTGTGGGGGCATTATTTCTTGCAGGGACATAATGTGTCAATGCTTATGAATATTTTTACGGCTTATGAAAAACACATAATTACTTTTCAAAAGCACTGTGCCCATTCATACACTCTCACCACTTATGAGTGTGTCAGTTTCTTCATGCTATTACCAGCTATAAATACACAAAGGTACACACATAGGTATTCACTGAATGTTGACTTATAGTAGTGAAGAGCAGGAGGCAAGTTTCAGTGGATCAAAGAAGAAAAAAGTCCAGGACACGCTGTGAATGGGCAAAGCAAGTGTGCTGTGCCCTTTCTCTGAGGAAGCTGGAGACACTCAGTTGCTGCCCAAGGCCCAGCCATCGGAGGTCACCCAGGGGGGAGGCATCTTAGAACACAGTTGAGCAAAGCAGCAATGTAAATCAGGACTGTGACAGCACGGGCCCCTAACCGTGAGCCACGTGACTCTGCTAGGCTTGTTCATCGCGACTAAAGAACCACGGTGCTTAGAAGTGTTGGAAGCAGCACTCACCTAAGGTTATAAGCTTACTCAAGCTTACTAAAACTTAAGGAAAATTTTTAAATGATTTTTGAGAGGAAAGGGGAGGGCGAGGAAGAGAGAGACATCGATCTGTTGTTTCACTTGTTCATGTGTTCACTGGCTGATTCTGGCGTGCGTCCTGACCAAAGACGGAACCCCCAAACCTGGTGTATTGGAACGATGCTGTAATCAACTGAGCCACCTGGCCAGGGCCTAAAACTTAAGGTATTTTGAACACAGAGATCTGAAAGGTGGTTAAAAAAAAAAGCAAAACTTTTAAGAAGCTCAGTAAACCTGACCTTTACCTGCAAAACGCAGCCACCAACTACTTCAGTTGTGTGGCACGAACAAGGTACAAGAAGTGTGGGTGGACCCTCAGAAGTGCACACAGTCAAAACTGAAGGGGTTTCACTCTATTTCTGCCTAAGACTCAACCCAGCTTTGCATGACCAATTTTCACTCCCAAGGAGTCAAAGAACAGCCACAGCTGCTCCCTCCCTCCTTCCCCTTGTTTCCCAACCACGGGGGGGACCCAGTAACCACAGGGATGCAGAGTAAAAGCGCAAAGCCACAGGCTCACCTGACTAGGTGGAACCAGCGATGGGAAGGGCATATTTCCTGGCTTTGGTTTCATCAGAAACAAGGAATTCTGCTCATTGCTCAGGTGAGGCAGCTGCTGGGGAAGATAAGTCATCAGGGCTGTCTTGCTCTGGCCAGCCCCAGGGCCACCTTGCCCACAGTCTGCTTTGTAATGAGACAGAGGCTTGGTGTTGCCATAATCTAGCACAGACCCCTGGTTAGTCATGGTGTTCTGGCTCAAGTTACTTGGTGGCGCCTGGTGACTCAGCAGGTTTACATGGCTGGGCTGAAGGTAGGGGCCTCCGGGATGAGGGGAGTTCTTGTTTACACTGGGCATCATGAGTAGTTTGGAGTTGGTGAAGTCTTGCTTGTAGCCGGGAGGGCTGGCAGACTTCTCCATGGTATAGGGAACATTTAAGGGGCTGTGGGAGGGGCCTGTCTGTTGCCAGGTGGACATCTGGCCTGGAGCTGGTGCTTGAGCAGCCTGCTGTGAATTCTGGAGCATCTGCTGGCGCTTCTGCTTGGCAGCAATCTGCTGCAGCTGGTGGGCAGACGACAGCTTTGAGGCCCCTCCTGGGCCCTGGCTTGGCAACACCACACTGGAGATGGCTCTTTGTGCATTCTGGGCCTGGGCAGATGCTGGCATCAGGTTGGGACTGGGATTGTCTGCCCCGGGCTGACCAGAGGTGTGGAACAGAGGTTGAGAGCCCCCTAGGCTGGATGAATCTGTGCTCACAGACCCAGATGAAGGCCCCATTCTGTAGGATGAAGGTCCTACAGAATCAGCCCTCACTTGTGGAGAGCTTGACTGTTCTTGTTCCAAGGCTGCTGGAGAGAATTCTGTCTTAATATTAATGTCCTGTGCCAAGGGAGGTTGTGTGGCAGAACCAGAAGACTCTGGGTCCTTCTTCTCTTCGAAGTCCTCAGTAAACAGATCCTTCATGTCTTCATCGGGCACTGACCTGTTCAGCTCCTCGATGAGCTCCTTCCACTCCTGCTCGTTAAGGTTGAGGTCAGGCATGAGGTTGCTTTGGGATATGGAGCCTCCGGCCCCTGCAATCATGCAAGGCAGGTCATCGACAGGCTCCTGCTTCAGCTCTTTACTCAGGCTCAGAGGAAATGACTCGCCGGGGTTGCTGCCTCCATTCAGGTGGAGGCTTGAATCTGCCAGACACTTCTTGTTCATGGAGTCCAGCCCCAGGGCATGCTTCCCGCTGGTTTGCAGGGCCTCTGCACCAGGCTCATCAGGCTGACTGAGGGGGGAGGCTGGAGGCAGGCCGTTGGAAGAGACACCTACTCCCATGGAGGCCTCCCGGCGGGTCTTCTTATGCCCAGAAAAGATGTCTCCATAGCCATTCTGCTGGTCACCGTTCTGCGGGGAGGTGGTGCTATCCAGACCCCTCTTCACAGTGTCATGGAGATGCTGAAAAACATGGAGAAGAGTGACTTGTGTGCACAGCGCCTTGTAAGAGGCCCCTCAGCTTCTCGTGGTGACTTAAACCGGGGGCCTGCAACTCTGCAGTGCTGTCCTGATAATTCTGCCTCCTCAAGTCCACCCTCCCCGAGCTGGGAACACTCCCATTTCCCCTCCAGCATGGCCTCTCCGCAGCACCGCACCCCACCCCCGGGCAAAGGTCCTGTGGTCTCGCCTGAGTCAGGACCACGGACTCAGCTGTGGGAACGCAGTTACAGTCAACGGGTCAGTCTTGGACTTTTGCAGGACACAAGCCTGTTGTCATTCAGTATAAGGGTGTGCCCTAGAGTGGGGCCGAGGAGAGAGATGGAGGATACATACACATTCTGACGGCATCGTGTGAGTCCTGGATCTAGCTGTACCTGAGACCAACTACTCCCCCACCCCCGCCCACCTTTTTACCTTCTTGTGTTTCAGTCAGTTTAACTAGGATTGCTGCTGCTTTCAGCTAAAGGAGCCCTGGCAACACAGGTTTTTTCTCAGCCTTGGGGGGGGGGGGGGGCAGGGAGGGAGTGGTCACCAGCACCAGGCTCCATCTTGTTGCCCCACCCCTTCTCTCTCGCTTTTGTCCCACTCGCCAACTGTGAGCATCTTCTAATCACCTGCACATTGTCACCAACCTTCCCAAACCCCTCTTCTTATCCAGACCATCAGCCCGCACAGTGAGATCGGTCTGCACTGACCCTCTTGCTTCCCCTTGTCCTCAACCGGATTTGTTCACCAGCCCCAATATAAAGAGTCTGCTTTGTGCCAGGGACAAGTACTGTGGACTATTAAGACAAATAGGGTGCTCCCCTCTCTTCATGGGCTCCCAGTCTCCTAGGATATGTGACATACAGGGACATGGCTACAGAATAAGACGACCAGCTTACGCAAGCAGTAGAGCAGTAAGCACCCTGAGAATGCAGGGGCAGGAGTGTCAGGAAGTGGAGTGAGGAGGAGAGAAGGTCATTCCCTCCTCCTGTCTCCCCAGCTCATTTTCAGCCATCAGGACAGGAGTACTCCACTAACAGAGGTGCCTGCACTCAGCTTCTGATCCTGGCTGCTCCTTTCCTGTGTTTACTCTTGTTATGTGTCGGCACTTAGACATGACAGAGCAAGGGTGATGGGCCAGGTACAGAAGGTCATCAAGGTGGAGAACCCAGGGTGCCTAGCAGCAGGCAAAACTGGAAAACCCAGGACTCGGACCCTAAGGTGACCTTTTGCCCTGGCATGTCTCTGGTCTTTCGAGCAGTAAGACACCCTCAGTGGAGGAATAAGGAACGGATGAGTGGCTTCATGTGACTCCCACGCGGGCCCTGGCACGACCACCCCCTTAAACATTAACCCCTAGGGGTAACTTCTAAGCCTCAGCTGTGCTTCAGCTCCCGGCTGAAACCAGACACAGGAAGGCCATGGCAGATGTTAGGGCCAGCTGCACTGACCCAGGAGCCCCTGTCCTGGCACCGACCAGTCAGTGGAGACCACAATCCTGAAAGGACACACCTGGACAGCTGATGACTATTCTATTGATATCCACCCCTGGCACCTCCCCTCAAATCCCCACTCTTAGAAGCCCTTAGGATGAAGGAAGACACAGTATTTCTTTAAATCAGTATCTGCGAGCCTAAATTAGCTCAGAAAAACTTAGGAATGTTTGATAAATGAAACTGTAGGGAAGAGGTATAAGAAAAACACAACCCTAGGACCCAACTCAAGAACATTCTTTTTACTTTGCTTGTTTTGTAGGTTCCTCTGCTCTCTGCTTCCTGCTGCCACCTGGGGGTAAGAGGGGAAAAGAAACCATGCTCCTAAAATGGGCCCTTTATATGAAAGACAGTAAATTCATACCCACGTAATCTGTCAGAAGGAAATCAAAATGAGTTGCTAGTTTTTCTTGGATTTTTATTCTTTCTATCATATTCCGTTTGGAGAATTATTTGCTCCTCAGTGCCAGGTCTGGGCTGTCTGTAAACTTGCTCAGTTGCCCATTTCCCTGTGGAGGAAGACGGACACCTAAAAGGCCAAGGGACTTGATGAGTCAGCTGACTGTCCCAGATTAGAGACAGAACCTTTCTTTGCCCTAACACTTACAAAAGCTACCACTCCCTCTTCCAATAACCACATGCAAACAGATGCAGACAAGTTCCAGAGTAACAACTTATTTTTGTAATACCAATTGTGTAGCCAAAGGAAACATCACACTGGAATGACGGGTAGGGGTGGGGGGGAGTGTGCTATGTGGTGGTTGTGGCAGATTTTTAAGTCTTGGGCATTTGCAGGAGAGCCTGATGCGTGCAGCACTGTAGAAAGAAGCGACGTGAGTAAACCAAAGCCTAATCTCCAGGAACTCACAAGAGGGGAAAATGGCCTAAACAGGTAACATGAGAACAAACACAAGCTGCCCTGTATGAATGCACAAACTTGCTGTCAGCATAATGGACTTCTGGGCGCTCAGCTCAGAGGCTCCTGTCTTAACTGCTGGGTTGTCTCGCGGGGCACAGGGTTCCGGGAGGGTCGAGTTCTGGGATCACAAGACCTGGTGCTTGCTTCCTTCACAAGGGGGTTTTGCTGAGGAACACTGCATGCAAGCCTGCTGGTAAGCTGGAGGCACCCCCATGCTCACCCAGTCAGTCTTGCACCCTGCAGGCCTGACTCCCACCCTAGCCTGTGCCACCTACCATCTTCTCTTCTGGAAGAGGGGCCCCAGGGTATCAAAGGTGCTCCCAGTCAAGCCAAAGTTACCGGCACCTTCTGGACACCACACCAGTATCCTGACACCCCGCTCGACTGCGAGGCTTACATGACAGCCCCTCCACGTCCTCCCCTCCCACCACCTACCACTGAGGCTCCAGGGTGCTCTGTGGCCAAACGCCCCCGAATGACAGCACTTATGTCCTTCCACTGAGGTAACAAACAGAGGTGGCTGGTTAAGACAGGGGCTCTCTCATCAATGCTCCTTGCCTGTGGTCAGCCACCTGGGGCATCAACCAGTGCTTCCTGCCCCTCCTCCCCCCTCTTCTGTCGTCCTCCTGTGAGCCCAACATGTCCTCCTGTCCCCAGAGCCAGCAGGTGGGTCCACCACAAGGTGGCTCCCACCCTCTGGAACCAAGTGGTCTCCTGGACGCTGAATGTGGGAGTAAAAGAAAGGGAGGGCTTGAGAGGACTGCTTTCTCGGAGGCCAGCAATGATATTCATGCTGCTAACCGCAGTCCATGTTCTCAGTCTTCCCTTCTCTCTCTCCACTCATCTGCCACTTAGTAAAACTCTCTGCGTCTTTAAAGCCCGGTCCTCATATTTCTTTCCCACATTCTCTTTCTCTTCCACTTTCCTGGTTGCTTCCTCCAGTCTCCTTTGAAGTAGGTCTCCCCTTCAAATAAGGATCAGAGTCCTCTCCTCTCTTCCCTCGGCACACACTCCCAGTGATCTCATCCATTCTAACTCCTGCGCCTGAACACCACACCCATAATAACCCCGCTGCCCGCCCCCCCTTTTCATGGGCCCTCCTATTGTGCACGGTGCCTGAGTCAGGCCAGCCTTCCTTCCTTCGTTCAGGTCCTCAAAGGTGCTGGGCTCATTCTGCCTCAAGGCCTTTCCACTTGCTCTTCTCTTTGCCCAGAACACCCTTCCCCCTTATCTCCCAGGGTGGCCCAGCTCCTCAAAGTCATTCTCCCAGCATCTACTCCTCCTCTGCAGTCACTCTACCCTGTCTTCTTGTTAACTTCCCCACTGGAGGCACTCATTTGATTGGGATCAGCTTCCCCCATTACAATGAAAAGCAGGGACCCCAGTACCTACAACAGTGCCTCGCACTCCATAAATATTTGTGAATGAATGTGCTGTCTCTAATCTATCCATGTCTAAGAGCTCCAGACTCCTGTCTGTCCAAGTACCTACCTGGTGTGCTCTACTAGGGGACAAAGACACCTGAGACTAAATCTGTCCAAACTTGAGGCCGCGCCTCCCCAGCTGTTTGCCTTTCCTCTGCTCCTGCCTCAGAGACCCTGACGTCTAATCACCCAGGCACAAGAACCAGAAACCCCTCCTCCTCTAGTCCCTGCCCCCAGCCAGCACCGAGTGCACCTCCTTAGCGTTGCTTGAATCCCCATGCTCTCTCCTTTCACTACTAGCACCAGCCGTCTGGCCTGAATTTCTCTAGTCGTGACTAAAGCTTGCCTTGTCACACAGCCTCACCCTCATCTACATTCCGCCCTGTGGTCAGGGTGTCCTGCAAAAGGGCAAGTCTGGCCCTGTCACTCTATTCTCAACCAATTCTCCAGGGCACCTCTGCCATCCTTCTGGCCCAGGCACGAGCGTGACGCCCACCAACTCTCCAACCACGTCCCTGCCGCACACGTCGGGGCAGCTCACTGCAGCCCTCCCCAAGCACAGGCTGGAATATGTGAAATCGTAACTTTTTAAGGCAGCTGTGGTTAAGTATGGGCAATTTCAGCCAAATACCACACTGGCTCTTCCTTCCCCCTGAGCTCTTCTGGCGCCCTGCACTCAGGCCCCCCAGGAACCCAGCGCTGGGAAGACCCTTTTCAGTGTCGTGGATCCACTTTCATGTAACATTCAAGGTTTCAATGATTTGAGGAAAAACCCTGGAAACCCAAGTCAAATAGCAACTTTGATTGAGGCCCAGATTTGAGCCAAGTGCGACAGGGACAAGTCACGATTTCCCAGTGTGCCTCGCTCGGCACCTGTACTTCCTGCTCCCTGTGGTGTTTCACAGTCGGGGCCTACCCTCACTGGCCCCGAAGGGTGGTGCCACCGCTCCTGTTCCACAGCAGATGGAAGGAAGGCTGGCATTCCATGAGGCCGCCTGAGTGCTGAGCACTCAAGAGGCCCTGGGAGGGACCTGGCACTGATGCCCACAGCCCTGCCCTCCCGTGGACGGAGGGAGGTGAGGCTCCGATGAATCCCACTTCCACCTGGGAGGCTGGAAGAGGAGTCTGGCATGAGACATGACCCATAGGGAGTGACTCAGAGTTTTAAACTCTAAGAAAAAAAGCACCTCCCCTAGGTCAAGCACAAAGAGCCCCATAAAGGGGACCTTATCAGAAAAACGGACTGTGCTATGAGAGAACCCCTATACTAATGCCACAAACGTTTCTCTGTAAGATATTTAAAGAAAAATAATTTTGCCCTCACCAGTGGAGGCTCAGTTGGTTGCATGTCGTCCCACAAACCAAAAGGTTACCGGTTCAATTCCCAGTCAGGGAACACGCCTGGGTTGAAGGTTTGGGTGTGTGTGAGAGGCAACTGATCGACACTTCTCAGATCAACGTTTCTCTCCCTCTTCCTCCCTCCCTCCCCCTCTCTATAAATAAATAAAATCTTTATTAAAAAAGAAAAGGAAGAGATAACCTATCACAGAACCATGTATAATCTGCTACTAAAGAGTCCTAATTTTAAGACATTATTTACCTTAATAGTTTGGCGTCTTGTGGATTTAGGAGCACAGAGGCACTTAGATCTGTAAGCACCACTCCCTGCCAGTGATTCGCCTCAGGGACACAGGGACACAATGAAAATTGCAAATTCTGAGAAGTGCATTTTCCAGAAAAGTTTAGTCTGGTGTCTAGACACCTTATCATCACCTTTTTAAACTTTTTGTTTTTAAAGAACTATAGATTCATAGGAAGCTGCAAAGCGAGTACAGAAAGACCCTGTCCCCCTCACCCAGTTCCCTCCAACGGCTCCACCTCACTTAACTGCAGCCCACTACCACCTGGGAAGACCATGTGTGCCATGGAGCACGTGACATCACCTTTTTTGGCAGAAAGCTTGGTTGTGTGTTTTACACAATGTAGTCTCTTATTGTATGATTATAAAGCAGAAAGGAAACATTTATGTTTTACACTGAGAAACAAAATTGTTAAATAGACTGCTTCTTTGCTATAGAAAAACCAATCGGGAAGCCACGTGAGGTTCAGAAGGTTGCGGATACACAGGAGCACAAAGGAGAATACCGATAAACCAGCTGCAGCCTCAGACACACTCCTCCCAGGATCTGCTTCCTTGACCTGCAGGATGACGATCTAAAGCTCCACTTAGCTTTCAATGTTATGACACCATCCTGCTAATATCGATGACTGCCCTGCACAGGGAGATGCCCTCAGGGGCTCATGCAGACTTATCACCCAGGTCCTACTATGTGCCAGACACTGCCCTATAGAGGCTGTGCAACACAGCAGCAAATTAAGCTAAGCACTAGGTTTTTACGGTGCTCTAAGCTGGGCAGTAGGCACTGGGGATACAAAGATAAATAAGACAGTTCTGCTCCCAGGGGCTGGGATGTGATGAAGAACCCACGAAGGCAGGCCAGAATCTGAATGGAAGCAAAAGAAGACAGGCACAAGGGTTGGGTATTAAGGAGCAGAGAAGTCATTCGGAAGGGAAAAGACATTCCAGACTGAGAGGCAAAGGCAAGGATATGCAACAGAGCACTGAGTGGGAGTGGACGGAGGGAGGCCAGCAGGAAAAAATGTTGAACGTTTCTGAAGAGCAAAGGGCACCACAGGGAGTGTGGTGGACAGAGAGCAAGGATGGGAATGGGCTGTGATTTAATGGAAAATTTCAAAAAACACACAAATATAGAGAGAACAGTATACTGAACCCTCATGACCATCACCCAATTTATTTATTTTAATTAAAAACAATTTTTTTAAACTTACTGATTTTGGAGGGGGGAGAAGAGAGAGAGCGAGCAAGAGAGAGTGAGTGCACTGTCAGTCTGCTGTTCCACAGACTGAGGTGCCCACTCATGGAACTCTTGCATGCCCTGACCTGGGATTGACCCTGCAACCTTGGTTTATTGGAACGATGCTCTGACCAACTGAGCTACCTGGCCAGGGCCTGCCCATTATCCAATTTAAACAACTATTAGTATTTCACCATTTTGTCTCATTTCCACCTTCCTATCCCCAAAACTATATTATTTAAAAAACAAACCCTAGCTCTGGCCAGCATGGCTCAGTTGGTTGAAGTGCATTCCCACACACCACAAGACTGTGGGTTCAATTCCTGGTCAGGACACAAACCTAGGTTGTGGGTTTGATCCCTAGTCTAAGCAGGTACAGGAGGCAAGCAATCAAGATTTCTCCCACATTGATGTTTCCCTCTCCCCGCTCCTCTTTCTAAAAGCAATGAAAAAATGTCCTTGGGTGAGGATATAAATACATACATACATACAAATCCTATGCATATCATTTAATCCACAAATACTTTAGTATGTATCTCTAAAAATTAGGAACTCTAAAAAATACATGTGTGTATAATCCCTGGCCAGGTAGCTCAGTTGGTTAGAGCGTCATCCCACCACCAAGGTTATGGGTTCTATTCCCAGTCAGGGCACATGCAAGAAGCAATCAATGAGTGCATCAACAGATGAAACAACAAATAGATGTTTCTCTCTCTGAAATAAAAAAAAAATTTTTTAAAGCTTGCCAAAAGTTATCAGTGTTAGAGCTAGTGATATTGACAGATATTTGAATTACTAAATTCCCACTCTCTATATTTTTCATGTTTAAATGATCATTTAATAAGTAATCAAGCACAATTTTCTCTCTTGAATAAAAAAAATAAACATGACAGTAAGAGAAGCTTTGCAGTCGAGATATTGTTTAACAGATGGAGTGGTTTCTGTTGGACACTAAGTACTGCTACAAATTAAACAATAAATAAATAAATAAATAAATAAACATGAAATCTGCATGTTAAAAATTTATACACCTGTATAACACCACAGTACCATTATAACAACTAAAACATTAATAATTCTTTACTGTCACCACATCAAACCCATTAGGATGGCCACTATCAAAAACGAGCAAATAACAAATGCTGACAAGGATGCGGAGGAACTGGAACCCTTCTTCTACACTTTTGGTGGGAAAGAAAATGGTGCATCTGTTATGGAAAACAGGATGGTGGTGGTTCTTCAAAAGATACAAAAACAGATTTACTATCTTATCCAGCAATTTAATTTCTTTAAAAAAAAGTCCACTTCCAAAAGAACTGAAAGCAGTCTCGAACAGATACAAGAGTGGATCTACGGTCATCTCACCCTGAACGCACCTGATCTTGTCAGATACAGGAGTGGGCAAAGTAGGGTTACAGCTATCAGTACACGAAACAGAGTTCATTCTTGTATTAATTAATTACTGTATTATTTATTATTATTAGCCTCCTTTTGCCCATCCTGTATTTGCACAGCCATATTCACAACAGTTAAAAGGCAGAAGTAACTCTAGAGTCCATCAGTAGATAAACGGACACACAAAATGTGGTCCCTCCGTACAACAGAATATTATTCAGCCTTAACAAGCAAGAAAATTCTGACACCTGCTACAACATGGGTGAACCTTGAGGGCAATATGCTAAATGAAATAAGCCAGTCACAACTGTAGGAAAAATACTGGAGAATTCCAATTATATGAGGTACCTAGAGTAGTCTAATTCACAGAGACAGAAAATGGAACAGTGGTTCCCAGGGGCTGGAGGAAGGAGGGAATGCGGAATCAGCATTTCATTAGCGTTCTCAGAGTGTCGGTCCTGAGATAAACAGAGTCCTGGAGATGGATGGTGGCGATGGTTGCACAACAATGTGAGTGTAATGACACTGAACTGTAACCTTAAAAATGGTTAAGACAGGAAATTTTATGTTATGTGTATTTTACAATTCAAAAAAATTTTAAATTCTTTATTATTATCCTATATTCCATCAGTGTTCTTGTCTCACTCACTCCTGGGCTAACCTAGTAATCACATTGTTTCTTCTTAAATACCTCAGCCTGTATCACTAAAATGTAAAAATTCTTTTAAAAATAACCACACCACCATTATTAAATGTTTCTTAAAAAGTCAAATTGTTGTTAGAGTTGGTTTATTCAAGTCAGGATCCAACACGTTACATTTGGTTGACATAGAGCAGTTCTCTCTCCATTTTTTCCCTTTGCTATTTATTTGTCCAAGACACTCACCTGACCTGTAGTATTTTCCACTTCCATAGCCAGCTGACCGAGTTTTTTTATCCTCTATATTTCTGGTAAACTGGTAGATGCTTGATCAGATTCAGATTTTTTTTTTTAATGTAAATACTTAGGTGATGTGTGCTGCATGTCACTTTAATAAAACGTTAGCAGATGAAGTCAAATTTTCATTTTATAAGCTCTCTACAGTAACTATGTAGCAAATTGATTTCAGGGAAGATGGCTCAGACAGTGTGTTCAGGTAGGAAAATGCAGAAATAGTTTGTGAAAGAGATGAGAACTGATGTGAATATGGGAAAAGATGATTTCAGAGGTAGGGTGGAAGAATATTCAGCAAGTAAGAGACAGATTTTCTACTGGGGGTATTCAGAAGGGGAAGGAATGAGTTCAGTTTTGGCCCTGAGGAGAGGGCTGGACCGTGCAGAGAATGTCCCCAAGACGGTGAGGAAGACAGACGGGGAGCTCAGCAAGAGGCAGTTATCATCAGCAGTGCACGCAGCTGGGCCCAAGAGCAGACTCCTTCGCTCAGGAAGGATGAGAAGCCATCAAGGAGAGGGTGAAGAGCCCATAAAGAAGAGACTAGAACTTCCAGCCAAGATGGAGGCGTAGGTAGACACACCGTGCCTCCTTGCACAACCAGAAGAAGGACAACAACAAATTTAAAAGTAAAAAACCCCCAGAACTGCCAGAAAATCGAACTGTATGGAAGTCCGACAACCAAGGAATTAAAGAAGAAACATTGATCCAGACCGGTAGAAGGGGCAGAGACAGTCAGCCGGGCGGAGAGGATGCCTGGCAAAGTAGTGTGCTGTAGGCAAGGCAGCACCTGGTGGACCAGGCACTCCCACATTCACCTGCACATAAATCGGGAGAAACAGCTAGGGAGTGAGACAGACCACACAACCCAGGGTTCCAGTGCAGGGGAAATGAAGCCTCAAGCCTCTAACTGAAAACACCTGTGGGGGTTGAGGCGGCAGGAGAAACTCCCAGCATCACAGGGGAGTTCGTCGGAAAGACCCACAGAGTCCTAGAATATACACAAGCCCACCCACCCAGGAATCAGTGCCAGAAGGGCCCAATTTGATTGTGGATAGCAAGGAAGTGACTGAAAACCAACAGAGAGCTGAGCAAGCTGCACTGTTCCCTCTCAGACCCCTCCCCCACATACAGCATCACAACACAGGGACCTGAGTTGCCTCTCCCTGGAGCACACCACACCAAGACAAAAAAAAAAAAAAAAAAAAAAAAAAAAAAAAAAAAAAAAAAAAAAAAAAAAAAAAAAAAAAAAAAAAAAAGAGGCCCAAATGAAAGAACAGATCACAACTCCAGAAAAAATACAATTAAGCAATGAAGAGATAACCAACCTATCAGATGCATAGTTCAAAACACTGGTAATCAGGATGCTCACAGAATTGGTTGAATATGGTCACAAATTAGAGGAAAAAGTGAAGGCTATGAAAAGTGAAATAAAGGAAAATGTACAGAGAACCAACAGTGACGGGAAGGAAACCGGGACTCAAATCAACCTTTTGGAACAGAAGGAAGAAACAAGGAATTCAAAAAAATATGGAGAGGCTTAGGAACCTCTCAGACAACTTTTAATGCTCCAACATCTGAATCATAGGGGTACCAGAAAGAAAAGAGGAAGAACAAGAACTGGGAAACTTATCTGAACAAATAATGAAGGAGAACTTCCCCAATCTGGCAAAGGAAATAGACTTCCAGGAAGTCCAGGAAGCTCAGAGAGTCCCAAAGAAGTTGGACCCAAGGAAGCACACACCAAGGCACATCATAATTACATTATCCAAGATGAAAGATAAAGAGAGAATCTTAAAAGCAGCAAGAGAAAAGGAGACAGTAACCTACAAAGGAGTGCCCATCAGACTGTCAGCTGATTTCTCAAAAGAAACCTTACAGGCAAGAAGGGGCTGGAAAGAAGTATTCCAAGTCATGAAAGGCAAGGACCTACATCCAAGATGACTCTATCCAGCAAAGCTATCACTTAGAATGGAAGGGCAGAAAAAGTGCTTCCCAGATAAGGTCAAGTTCAAGGAGTTCATCATCACCAAGCCCTTATTATATGAAACATTAAAGGGACTAATCTAAGAAATTGAAGAAGATAAAAAACTATGAACAGTAAAATGACAACAAACTCACAACTATCAACAAATGAACCTAAAAGAAAAGAAAAACAATGAAAACAAAAACTAACCAAACAACCAGAACAGGGACAGAATCACAGAAATGGCGATCACATGGAGGGTTATCAGCTGGGGAGGGGGAGACAGGGGGAAAAAGTACAGAGAATAAGAAGCATAAATGGTAGGTAGAAAATAGGGGGAGGTTAAGAATAATACAGGAAATGTAGAAGCCAAAGAACTTATTATGTATGACCCATGGACATGAACTAAAGGAGGGGAACATGGGTAGGGGGGGATGTCCTGGGCGGAGGGGAATAAAGGGGGGGGAATGGGACAACTGTAATAGCATAATCAATCAAATATGTATTTTAAAAAAAGATGATGTGGGAAAGTGATGGGTTAAATGCATAAGAAGGTCCAGAATGATAAAGACTGAACATGTCCTTTGAGTCTGATAACTAAAAGGTCACTGATGTCGCCCGGAGCAGTTCCAGAAAGTTAACTGGAGTAAAAACTCGACCAGAAGTAACTGGGAGGGGAGCAAACAGCACTGACTATTGGTTTTGAAGTTAAGTTTCAAAAGGGAGATACAGACACAAAGTAGGGAAGTGGCTGTCTAGGGCTAGGAAGGGGGCGCACTGCGGGGAGACAGCTAAGGGTCACAGGGTTTCTTTCTGGGGTGATGCAAACGTTCTAAAGTTGATTGTGTGATGGTCAACAACTGCGAATCAACTAAAAACCTTTACGCTGTATGCTTTAAATGGGTACACTGTATGGTATGAAAATTATATCTTAATAAAGCTGTTAATAAAAAGTTGGGGATAAGCCAAAGCCGGGGTCCTGGTCTCATGCCTGCCCATGAGGCCACGTGGCCTCCTGCAGGCAGCTTTCAGTAGAGCAAAGAGTAGACCTTCCTCAGGGGGAAGTTAGGGTCACTTCCATCTTTTCCAAAATAAAATCAGGAAAAACGAGGCCACAAATCTGAACCTGTCTTCTTCACCACGGCTCGCTGGCCTTCTCTTTGCAGTCTCTGGCTTGTTATACAGAAAGTGTTCCCATGTACTAGCCAGGGAGCTCTGGGCAGGCGCCTCACCAATTGGCCTGCCAGCCGGAGTAGCACCCTGTGGGTTCTGCCAGCCCCCTTCCTCTGGAGGTGCTGATCTCGCAGGGATGCCAGAGGAGAGGAGACTCTTTGTGCCCTACACAGAGGGGGATTCGAAATGCGCTGCCCATGGAAAACGAGCAAATATCAACGTTACCCAGGTTTGCTACTCACTTCTAGTTTTTCCCTTCAATGTTTGGCTTTTGTAACAGACTGTAATGTACTGAGAGAAGCCAATTACTAATCACAAGGAGAAAACTGACCATGAGGAGTGTCGATGTGGGAGAGTGAGCGCACGGGCAGAGAGGTGCCCTGGGTGCCCTGTGAGGGAGGCCCCACTGTTGCAAGGCTCTGAGACTTGGGCTCCTCCTGGGGGTCCGAGGTGTCCACTGTGAGGACAGATTCGTGTACCCATAGATCTGTCCCAGGCAAACCCAGACACAGTTTGGAGCCTGAAGATAAGTGAAAACTGAGGAGTCACTTTAATCTTTTCCAAAATAAAATCAGAAAAAACAAGCTACACTTAGGAAAAAATAAGCTGGACATCTGAAGTGATCTTAGCCTTTCGCCAGATGTCTTCATGTGAGAACAGCTGACCAGGGGTCAGGAGTGAGTACGACTGGTTAAGTAGGCAAGGTTGGCTTTGGGGTTCTTTCTGTCCCCGGTCATTGTGACTCTACCCACTGAGACTTCCTCCCCAACTCAAATTAACTGCCACTTCAGTAATACTCCTCCCAGAGACTTGTGAATTTTGGGAGCATATTTCTAAATGAAAGACTTAAATTTATTTAAGATTCAAAGGAACGGTGACATTGCAAGCTTCTTAACAGGCAGGATGGGAGGCACTTCAAAGCAAAACAAAGCTAAGCACAGTCCTTCACTGTGCCACCTGGTGCCACAACCGCCTCCTCCACTCCTCGGTCCCATTTTAGGTGAGAAAAAAGGAGGAAGGGACCAAAGACTTGGAGTTTAAAGTCATGGTCAGAGCCCTGGCCAGGAGGCCAAGTCAGCTGGAGCACTGCCCCATACACCCAAAGGTCACCGGTTTGATTCCTGGTCGGGGCACAGGCCTAGACTGTGGGTTCTAACCCTGGTTAGGGTGTGTATGGGAGGCAACCAATCAATCTTTCTCTCTCTCTCTGCCCCTCCCCACTCCCTCCTGCTCTCTCTAAAATCAATAAACATATCCTCAGGTAAGGTTATTTTAAAAATCACAACTAGAGTACCCAGGATCTTAGGAGGTTTTTTTCCCCCTTTTACGAGCCTCTAAAGTGCTGGCTATTATAGAAGATGTCCTGCTTTGTCTCAATTGATTGTTTTGCGATGAACAGCTGGACAGGAGAAAGAGGGATTAGGGGTCAGGTCTTCATTCACTCCTTAGGTCTGGTCAACAGGTTAGCATCACTGTACTCCTCATTCACACAGTAGATGAAAGACCTGCAACCAGTTTGGATTTATGTAGAGATGTATAGCAGTTAAATTACATATATATATATAGAGAGAGAGAGAGAGAGAGAGCGCGCGCATACGCAAAGCCTGTACAAATGGAATGAGGCTAATGCTCAGCACAAATTCATCACAAGAGGAGATGAAATGACTTACTCTTTCCCAGGCTACAGTGAAATGAATGCAGAGAATGTGAGAGTCACAGAATATGCTCATGTATGCCAACTAAGCATGTATTTTCCCTTAAAGTCTCTTTCTTCTTTCTGATCCCCCAAATTTCTGTTGCTTTTTTTTTTTTTGAGACAGAGAGCGACATGGAAGGGCTCTGAGATAGAGGAATCAGGTAGAAAAAAGCAAGAGTAGTAAAAATTTCCAGGAACATGGTGGGTACCTAGGAAGAAATACCTGAAGGAACGACAGAGGGCAAGAGGAGGCTAAGGGAGAAGAGGCCATGAACTCCACTGTATGTTCCTTGAGGCAGAAACCAACGTATACTTTTCTTTCCCCAAGTCTAAGTACTTTGAACAGGATTTGTGCACTTAGAACACAAACCCTCTGGTTAACTGCTGAGTAAAAGAACAACGGGAGGGAAGGGAGGGGCCTGAGTGGCTTGAACTATGACTTGGACTTGGGTCCCCTCCAGGGGAGCATGACCCCAGTACTTGGTTCCCTCCAAAGGAGTGTGCTCTGGAGACAGCTGTATTCTGAACCTCAGTCTAAAAATAAAAGCCTGCCCTTCTTATCCCTCAAAAAAAAAAAAAAAAAAAAAAAAAGTGTATATGGGAGACACTGGTGTTAGCCAGAAGGGTCAAAGGGAAGGGGCACTTAAAGAACAGCAGACAATCACTTGAGGCTCAGCCCAGTTCCCTGCGACAGCCTCTGCAACTGGTGTTCTGTGAGTTCAGTGCAGCATCCACACATCGACATGAAGAACACATGCATGACAACTACTGAGGCCTAAAGCCAGCACCTTCCTGGTCAGGGGACCCTCGGACTCAACTGAGAGGCTCTGCCCAGGAGAGCGCCCTTCCCTCCCACAGCAGACCCTCACCTGGCTGCCTGAGCCCAGCCCCACCCAGCCTTTCAAAGTCCTCGTCCATTCCCTCACCACTTCTTCCTCTACTTTCCACTCACCTCCCTCTTCCCTAGTTCTCTCCTCTGCTCCACACTGACAAGTACTCAGCACCTCCCATCTTTCCACCTCCCTCCTGCTCTACGTAGCATCCTGCACAGTGTTAGCAGCACGGCCAGACGGGGTCTGAACCCTGGCCGGGTTGCTTAACTGCTGTGTGCTCGAAGACCAATGACTAAACATCCTGAGCAGCTTTGGTTCCTCGTCTAAAAAAGAAGGCGGGGAGGGGGTAGAGCCACTTCCTGGGTGGCTGTGAGCACTTCTAAAACATTCTTACTGTTAGGTAATCCTCTTCCTTCACCTTCAGAGCTTCATCAAAAATGGGTCTCTACATCGTCACACTTACCGAGGTGACTTCCCGGTTCTTAAATCCAAGGGACACATATCAAATTCCATCTACTGAGTTGGCCAGAAAGTCCATTTAGTTTTCTTCCATAAAATAAAAGACAGTTTTCATTTTCACCAATAATTTAACTAATTTGTATATTTTGAGTATGTCAGCTATCTCCTGCTACTGGCTTCTAGTGGATGGAGGCCAGAGGCCAAACATCTTCCAATGCATTAAGACAGCAAAGAATTATTTGGCCAAAAGGTCAATAGTACCAAGAAACTTCACAAAGCACTTTTGACAAATTGGATCAGTCACAGCACCTTCTCCATACACTGCACAAATTGGTTTTTTTTGCATTTCAGTTGCCAAAAATGTTGCTTATTTTCTTCCATCGTCAATATTAAAGTGGCTGCACAAAAAAATCACCAATTTTGATAAATATTTAAAAAATGCACGCTGAGACCCTGGCTGGTGCGGCTCAGTGGATTGAGTGCCAGCCTGTGAACCAAAGGGTCGCTGGTTTGATTCCCAGTCAGGGCACACGCCTGGGCTGCAGGCCAGGTCCCCAGTGAGGGGCACAAGAGAGGCAACCACATACTAATGTTTCTCTCACTTTCTCTTTCTCCCTCCCTTCCTCTCTCTCTAAAAATAAATAAAATCTTTTAAAAAATAAAATAAAATGCATGCTGGTATGACAGCTGTCACAATACACTCTAACAAAATGGTTTCGAATGACGCTGAAGACAACTAAACACCACTAGAGCCACTGTATGGAAAAAGCTAAATGGACTTTTTGGCCAACCCAGTATTGACCCTTCTGAGGCACTGGGCTCTAATGACCAAGCCTCTCTGCTCTAAACAGTGTCTCCTTCCTTGAGGTCAACTCCGCTGCTCTCTAGACCTGCTGCTGCCCCTTCTCATACCTGTGTCTTCAAGGATGACGCCTGCAGGCCTCTCCCCTGCTTACTGCTGTCCATAGTCAGGCCAGAGACACAGCCTGATAACCTGCACCAAGCAGGCACCTGAAGGAACACACACCGTGTGAACACTTCCCAGATGGTCGTCTTTGTGCCCAGCCCTCTCTCCTGTGTCCTAGACTCGCGTATAGGACAGTAAACTGGGGATTTCCACATGGCTGCCAAACAGGGTGGCCTCCAACCTCGGCTCTTTGCCTTCCTTCCTTTCTCTCATGCTCTCTGACTCAGTGCGTGGCTCAACCCTTGTCATCTCAGGTGACTGGACACTGAGTTCTGCTGATTCTCTTTCTACATCTCCCTCCAAGCCACAATTTAGTTCAACTCCTATTTATTTATTTACTTACTTACTTACTTACTTGCTTACTTATTTTTACCTGGATTACTGAAATAACTTCATGCTGATCTGTTTCTTTTCTCTGTTCTAACCCAGCAGTTACGGTGTTATCAATGTGATCTCTATGAAGCACATGTCTGAACCACTTAAACCATTCTTACTCCTCCGTCACTTAGTGGTGACGTTCAAATTCCTTCACTGGGCACACAAGGGCCTTTTGATCTGATCCCAACCAACTTCTCTGCTTAATACCCTCACATTCCCTTGAGGCCCCAAACTTAAACTGAGCTCCTTTCAGAACTGCAACTAGGCCTCTAGCCTGGCAACCTCACACTCATCCTTTAAGACTCAGCTCAAACGTCAACTCCTCTGTGACATTCTTCCCCTGATCACTTAACCCACCCCTCGTCAAGCTTCTCATTGCATCCCCCAGTGCACTAACAAAACGTGGCACGTAGCGCTTCCGTCCCACACTCGCGGTGAAGCACTGGAGGCGCCCTCTAACACTCTGTGCCTGCTTCTCTGCATCTCTCCGCCACAGAGGACAACTGCCTTCCTGTCCTCATCTCCAGCGCCAGGTCCCACGCTCGGCAGGCCGCAGGCACCCAGAGACCAGTTCCAGAACGAGTCTTCTCACCTTCCTCATTGCCCCCTTCCCAGCCACTCTAATGCTCTTCGGCCTCGCAGAGCCTTGTCCTTCAGTTTTGCAGGCTCGCTCTGTGCCCAGTAAAGGCGGCAGGCCCAGTTCACTTCATCTTCAGGGCAGCCTATGGAGTCAGTGCTGTGCTGCTACCCCCGACTTCACCACCAAGACACTGCAGCTGAGAGAAGCCAAACAGCCTGGAAAGTGAGCATGAACCAGGGTTTGAACGCAGGGCTATTTCTTTCAAAGTCATTTCTCAAACTCCAACTTCTGTGACTCCTTCAAACATGCCGCCTTGTCACCTCAAAATTTCCTAGTGCATGTACTTTTCTCTCTTCTTGAAGAGGGAACATCTGTCTTTGTCTTCACAAACATTAATTCCCTTCAGCTTTACCTTCTTACTCCCTGTGGACCTGCCTCATCTAAGACTTCAAATTCTTCCCCTCCCTTCCTCAAAAATAACTTTGATCTGTTTCGTTCCAGACCAGTGGTTCTCAAAGTGTGGTCCCAGACCAGGAGTACCAGCATCACCTGGAATCTACTACAAATGCACATTCTCAGGCAGTACCACAGCCTACTGAGTCAGGAACTTGCAGTGGGCCCAGAAAACAGTTTTAACAAGTAGTCCCACTGAAAATAAATAAACAAGTGAAGCTAATTTTAATAATATATTTTACTTAACCTGACATATTATCATTTCAAATGTACCTGATATAAAAAAGAGGTATTTTATGTGCATTTTTTCCTGGTACCAAGTTTTCAAAGTCCAGTGTGTAGTTAACACTTTTGATGGAACTCAGTTTGGATGAGGCACATTTCAAGTGCTTACAGCCCCTGCTGTCGGTGGCCACTACACTGGACAGCACCGCTCTAGAAACCTGCCTTGGACTTAAGTTTCCAGGACAACACCCTGCACGGCCGCCAGATGTTGTCAGCAGGCTCCTCCCACAAGGCTCCTCCTCAGAACCTGACCTCTGGCATCAGGAAAACTGAACTGCAACACACCAGACCCCTCTGCACTGGACCTTCTTCATCTGAAGTCCTCAGCCCTCCTCCTCCTCCTTTCTCCCAATGTCCTTCTCATACTCTTTTCGGTGTGTTCGAGAAGGCTCGACCATGAGCTCACTGAGCCAGCCAGCCCCTATCTGGGCCCTAGGGTTGTAGCAGGGGATAAAACAAACCCCTCGCTCCCCTAGAGCTTCCATTTTAGTTGTGTTTTGCTCCTGAGAAAATGAGTAGTTTGTGGACCTAGGATTTTAAATACAGTGCTCAGGAAAAGCTTCATGGGGAGAGAAAAGTGAGAGCCACAGTCCGCAGGACACGAGAGTAAGCTGTGCCAGCATCTAGGGCAGAGGGTCCAGGCAGAGGGGAGAGCAGTGCAGAGGCAAGTGGGAGTGTGCCTGGGGGTGGGGGGAGGCTGGGGAGCATGAAGAGACAGTGCCAGAGGCGCGGGAGTGCTCGAGTGCACAGGACCCGGGGGCCCAGGTGAAGGGCTGGTGTTCCCCTACATGAGACGGAGAGTCTGTGATGGAGTTGGTACAGAGGAACAAGAGCATTCTGGTGCCAGGCGGAGAGCAGACTGCAGGAGAGCGAGGAGAGGCACGGAGACAGATCAGGAGACAACGATCCAGGCAAAAAAAGCGATGACTGAGACCAGAGCAGCAGTGGCACAGGTGGTATAAAAAGTGGCCAGTTCTGGATATATGTTGAAGTCGGGGCTGCTGAGGTTTGCTGTGGGGTTTGGCCCAAGGTGTCTGAGAGAAGAATGTCCCTGGCAGGCTGGTATGTGGGTAGAGTACGGTGAGTGATGGCAGGTGGCAGCAGAGAGGCCACGTGGAAGGGCTATGTGTGGGCTAAGGACAGAGGTGAGCAGACAGCATGCAGCGCCCACCTGAATTCCCAATTCCCAAAGGTGACTGCAGAGTCTGCCACTGGATTTCTGTGCCACCCTTTGGTGTGCCACATGCAACTGCACAGTAGTGTCAGTTTCCTTATCTGTCTCTGTCAGCTCCTAGGGCAGGGTCACTCCCTCACTCACTTCCATCTTCTCAGCACCACAAAGAGACTTGACTCGTGATCACTGCTCAGTAAACAGACCCCTAAAAATTCTGCCTTTTGGCTGGGACTGGTTAGTGTGCCAAACAAGAACACACCACGGCTGACCAGGTCTTCTGGCAAAGGTCTTCATGTCTAATTAATTAATTAACAGAAGAAATCAAGATATCAAAACCAACAACAAAATAAACATTTAGAAAGAAATCTCCTAAACCAGTAAGAGTTACCATTTATTAGGCACCTATTCTGTGCTGGGCAGAGCAACTCTGCAAAACAGGTGTAGTCATCCTCTCAGGGAAGGGAACAAGCTTGGCAAGAGCACAGTGAAGAGTAGTAACTAGCTCAGAAGCAATGTTGAAGAGTGTGTGCGTGTGTAGTGAACACAGGAGAGACAGCTGCTCACATCTTAACAACCTTTGAAGAAGAGTAGAGGACGTGGCGGGGGGGGGGGGGGGGGCCGTAAGCTGCAAACATCCACCTGCAGTTTCATGGCCCCCAGGAGTGGCCAGCCACCTGCCACATGGAAGACTGATACAGCTACAGAAATATGTAAATTCTTAACTTTCCACTTAATAAGTTATACAGGCTGCACGCATGTGCTCAAACTGTACTACAAAACCCAACTTCTGATATGGATTCTAAGCTTTCTCTAATAAAAACATTTAGGACAGAAGTGTAAAAATTTCATATTCTTTTTTTTTTAAATTACTTTATTGTTGTTCATTTACAGTTTGCATTTTCCCCCACCATTCTCCCCCCCATCATATTCTCTTGACATGAAATGGACTATCTACAGGGGAAACTACCAACAGATCAGTGCGACAGGAGCAGTACACCTTAGGCACAGCCCCAGACGGACGTGGCTCAAGACCTCTGCAGACTTGGAGCTAAGGTAGCTCCACATCTTGTGTCTCCCACAAAAAGTCACCAACAAGGCCCTGGCTGGTGTGGCTCAGAAGTTTGAGTGCCAGCCTGAGAACCAAAGAGTCTCCAGCTTGATTCCCAGTCAGGGCACATGCCTGGGTTGTGAACCAGATCCCCAGTAGGTAGCACGTGAGAGGCAACCACACACTGATGTTTCTCTCCCTCTTTCTCCTTCCCTTCCCCTCTCTCTAAATATAAGTAAAATTTAAAAAGAAAAAGTCCAATGAGGCCCACGTAGCTAAATATAATTTCCCAGCAACACCTATCCTACAGGGACACCCCTGATCCAGCTCAGGAAATGGAATTTCAAAAACCAGAAACTCTCAACTCATCCCTAACTCCTCCCCCTCCCCAAACTCCCATCAATCACCAAATCCTGTTCACTTTACCATCTCATATCTCTGAGATCTGGCCCTCTCCTCTGTTCCCACACTGCCACTTTCTAGCTCCTCCTAATCATTTCTTGCTGAGCCCAATAAAACAGCATTTTAACTGGTCCTTCTGCTGCCAACCCCCTCTACCCACCCCTGCACCATTGCAAAGATCATTGGAGGCACAAATGTGCGCATGGTTCACCATTGTTTAAATTCTTTAGCTGGCTCTCCAGAGTACCTAAAAAGAATCAGGCATAGGCTCCTTGCCACTGTGTGCAAAGACCGTGTGCATCAACCTGGCTGGGATGTGGGTATGTGTGAGGGTGCTTCTGGATGAAACTCACATTCAAATTGGCAGACTGATGTGAGTGGGCCTCATCTGGTCAGAGGGGGACATGAACAGAACAAAAGACTGATAAGAGGAATAAACCCCTCCTGCCTCAGTCTTTTCCTGTCTTCAGAAGCAAACAGAAACATCAGCTGTGCGTGGGTCTCCACGGCTGCAATCCGTCACTCTCTACACAGTCATCTCCTAATGGTTTTGTTTCTTTGGAGAACCCTGACCAGTACGCAAGGCTTTCATGATTTAACACGTTTACGTCTCTAGGCTCGACCCACCCTTTTCATATTATAATTTTCCTTTGCAATTAAAAATGTTTTTGTTGTACCCTGACTGCTGTGGTTCAGTGGGTTGGACATCGTCCTGCGAACCGAAAGGACACCAGTTTGTTCCCAGTCAGGGCACGTGCCTAGGCTGTGGGCCAGGTCACCGGTTGGGGACATATGAGCAGAAAGTGATGCATGATGTTTCTCTCCTCTCTTTCTCCCTTCCTACCCCTCCTCTCTATAAATAAAATCTTAAAAAAAAATTTGTTGTAAAAGGTATCGTGTATGTGTGTATGCATATGCAAGAGTGCAAACAGCAATAATCAAATGAACCCTGTGCACCAGCTGCTCAAGGTAGGAAATCACAACACCAGCACTTTAGACCTCTGGTGCTCAGTGTGGGGCCCAGGACCAGAACTGGCATCACCTGGAAGGTGAAAAGTGCCCAATCACAGCTTCCCCCACCTCTGCCTTAGAATCTGCATTTTAACAAGCTCTCCAGGAGATTCACACACACTCACTTTGAGAGGCTCCCCTTAGAAGCCCCCACACCCACTCTCTTCACTCCACCACATGTAACTAATATCATAACTTTCTGTTAGTTGCTTTTCTTTATTTTCTTTGGTGTTTTTTATTTGTGTCTCAGGGACAATAAAGAAAAACAACTAACACTCATGTAATCTGTCCCCACACAAGAATCTGCTAGTCTTGAAGGGAGAGGGCAGCCCTGTGCCCACCAGACGAGGCTCCAAGAGGGGCAAGTGGGACAGTCTCAGGGGCTCAGTTTCACTTCCGCTTCTCTGGGAGGTGATGAGGCTCCTTCTGGGGAAGTCGTGAGCAAGGTCACCAGCGAGTCTTGGGGAACAGGGTTCTCCCCCTTCAGGCACCTGGGGCACCTGGCGGGACTGTGGTGTGGACCAGGAGCTGGACGTGCAGCAGCAGGGTGGTCACAGAGCCGGGACTGCTCTGTGCTCCCTGCTCCTGAGCCCGCAGGGCGCACCTCCAGCTCTCAGGGAAACTGAGGACTGCTGTGAGCGTCCTCATGAGAATCTGGGCCAGGTTCTCCTGGGCATCTGTCCTTGGGTTAAGAAGATGGCTAGATGGAACTGGGGGTCTTGGTGATAGTCTGTCTCTGAGGTGACATTGCAGGGCTGTCATCCTGTGATCACCTTTCACCACCTGCCAAGGGATCCCTTGTCATCTCACATGGGGTCTCTAGCTTCCTGTCTTTCGTCTAATTCTTTCTTGATTCATTCTTTTGATTTTGGTGGGGTACTTCTTGCAATAGCTCCTTGAGAAAGGGTATGTGGCATTTAAAATTTTTTAAATCTTTAATCTCAAAAACTGTAACTCATTCTTGTATACTGTGGCTAGGTATAGAACTACAGGTTTGTAATCATTTTCCTTCAGAATTTTTAAGGGATTGTACTACCACCTTCTTACTACTTCCTGTGTTGCTTCTGTTAAGTCCAAAGAAATTCGGTTCTTGATATGTGACCTAGTATACACCCTACCCTGAAAGCTTGTAAAATCTTTTAAACCCGATGTCCAGGAATTGTATGACTAGCGTGGGTTTGTTTTCTTTCCCAGTGACAGGCACAACATGCCCTTTTAATCCAGCAGCTCATGCCCTTCAGTCCTCAAATTACTTTTTTAATCATTTTCTCCAGGTTTCCTCTCTTCCTGTTATCTCTATCATTCAGATGTTGGATCCCTACACTGGTCCTCTAATTTTCTTTTCTACTTTTCATCTCTTTTATATTTTTTTCTTTACTTTTTGGGAAAATTACTTATATTTCATATGTATAGTTCATACATACATTTCTTATTTTAAAAATATTTCTAAGAATTTGCTTTCTGAATTTTTAAAAATTTCTGTTCCACATATACAATACATCCTCTCATCTCTATCATTAACACCTAATTGGCTGAAGCAGGTCGTAAGTCCAAGCCCCCAAACCAAGGGATGGGGAAGTGTATACTCTGCCTGCTCTGGAGCTAGGGCAAGGGTGTGGGTTTACAACACGACCTAGAGAGGGAAGAACTGAGAGCTAACATCTAACCTAACCCCACACAACTAAGGGATGTAACACTCCCATCAGCAACAGTGGTTCATTTTAGCAGGGATAAAAGTTAGGGGAGAGGTAGAATAGGAAAGAGGCAAAGAGACGCATAGTTAGAAAGTGCTCCATGTAGCCCTGGCTGGTGTGGCTCAGTGGACTGAGTGCCTGTGAACCAAATGGTCGATTCCCAGTCAGGACACAGGCCTGGGTTGCAGGCCAGGTCCCCCGTGTGGGGCACGCAACAAGGAACCACACATTGATGTTTCTCTCTCTTTCTCCCTCCCTTCCCCTTTCTCTAAATAAAATCTTTTAAAATATAGTGCTCCATGTAATTCTGATATAAATGCCCTTCTGCCAGAGAATATCTTTAAGTGAAAATAATACGTTAACCAGCAAATTGTTTCTAAAAAAACTTCTAATTTTTATAAAGTTCTCCACACAAGATCTCATCTACAGAAGCTAAATGCAAAAAGCTTTGGTACTAGACTTTGATTTGAATTCTGGCCCCACCACTGAGATGTCAACCGTGGCAAGTTACCCTATGAGTCTTAGTTCCCTTACATGTACAACTGGACATAATCGCATCTATCATACAATAGTGCTGTGAGGACTAAATGACAATATATTTCAAGAATCTAGTCCTTTAAAAAATGTTCTTTTGGCCTGACCAGCTAAGTTATTTGTACCAAAGCAGAACTGATTCGATGCCATGATCCCAAGACAGGCACATCACATATAGCAGGTCCCCTTACCCCTGGGGTACATTTCAAAACCCCCAGTGGGTGTCTGAAACCAGGGGTAGTGCCAAGCCCTATACATACTATGTTTTTTTGCCCTACAAATACATATCTATGGTGAGGTTTAACTTATAAATTAGGCACAGTAAGTGATTAGTAATAATAAAGTACAACAAGTATAACACTACACTGTAGAAGTTATAGGAATGCAGTCTCTAAAAATTGTACTGTGCTACGCTCACTCTCCCTGCGATGATGTGAGGTGACACGATGCCTACACGAGGAGATGCAATGAGCTGAAGGAAGGCTACTACTTACATTCTGAGGACACATAAGGAGAATCATCTGCTTTGGGTGATTCTGGGTCATCAAGCCATGACGATGCCAATGGTTGAATTTCAATTTAAAACTTATGAACTGTTTATTTCTGGAATTTTCCACTTAATATTTTCAGACCACACTTGACTGCGGGTAACTGAATCCATGAAAAGCAAAACCACAGTAACAAACGTGGATGAAGAGGAAAGTACTATATAAGTAGCAGAGGCAGCTGAAGGCAGAATCCCAAGACAGCTGCCCCATTACCTCCAGCCAGCTCGGGCATTCCTTAATGGCAAGGTCCTGACCTCATTAGCCAATCAGCAACACTCAGAGACTTTGCCTTCCTACAAGGGAAGAGATGGTTTGTGGTCTCCTGGCTTTAGAAGAACCACCCCACCCTATTTTTCCTCCCCTGAACCACAACTCTCAGAGCCTATACTGTGTTAGATAGACTGGGTTACCTGCTTGGAGGTAAAATTTTTCCACTTAGTTTACAATCTCTGGTCTCTCAGAAAATTTTCCCCTTAACAACCTTTTAAAGATGAGGAAGTTGGAGCAGAGAGAATAAGTGTCATGCCTAAAGTCATACAATTACTTTAGGCCAAAACTGTCACTGCATTTAGGTTTTCTGACTCCTGGCCCATAATTAGCTTTATCCCATCTACATGAGAATATTGAACTAACTGCCTTCTGCTCATTACCAGCACTCTCCTTCCCTGAGACACAGGGCCCACTGTCCTTGTTTTTGTTTAGATGAATAGACTTTATTCTTAACTATACAATAATAAAGGTACTATGTAGCAACAGAGATACATACATATAAACGTTTTCCTTGCCTTATAGTATGTTTAGGCAGAGAATCACAGAATCTATTGCCTCTTTCTTTGACTTTAAAATGACTCTAGTCTGTCTAATTTCACTGCCTTTATTAAGAAACCCTTAGGGTAGCTGAATGGGTAAGAAAACAAGACTCATACATATGGATGCCTACGAGAGACTCACTTCAGATCAAAAGACACACACAAACTGATGGATGAAAAAAGGTAATTCATGCAAATCAATTTTTTTTTAAACTGGAGTAGCAATACTTATATCAGACAAAATAGACATTAAAACAAAGGCTGTAACAAGAGACAAAGAAGGACCCAGCAATTCCATTTCTGGATATTTATCCAAAGAAACCCAAAACACTAATTTGAAAGACACAGGCATGCCCATATTCACTGCAGCATTATTTACAATGGCCAAGATATGGAAGCAGCCTATATGTCTGTCGACAAATGGATAAAGAAGATGTGGTGTATACACACACAATGGAATGTTAGTTACTCAGTTATGAAAAAGAAATCTTGCCATTTGTGACAACATGGGTGGACTTAGATCCTAGATGGTATTATGCTAAGTAAAATAAGTCAGACATAGAAAGACAAATACCACATGATTTCACTTATATTTGGAATCTAAAACAATAAGATAAACAGACAAAACAGAAACAAATTCAGACACAGAGAACAAGTTGTTAGTTGCCAGATGGGAGAAGGGCCGGAGAATGGGTAAAAAGGAGAAGGGATTATGACGCACAAATTGGTAATTACAAAACAGTCACAGGGATGTGAAGTGCAGCATAGGGAATAAAGGCAAGAATATTGTAATAACTATGTGTGGGGCCAGGTGGGTACTGGACTTGTTGGGGTGATCAACTCATAGGTTACATGTTATATACCTGAAATGAATATAATATTGTGTATCAACTGTAATTGAAATTTTTTTTTAAATTTAAAAAAGAAACTCTTATCATTGCTAGAAAATTTTCAGAGTATGTGATTTGTAAAATTATAGTTTTTATCTTTTTAAAATTTTTTAAATTAAAAAAAAATTGTGGTAAAAACCCATATCATAAAAATTTACCATCTTAACCTTTCTTCTATGTACAGTACAACAGTGCAAACTATATACACACTGTTGTGCAACAAATCTCCAGAACTTTTTCATCTTGCAAAACTGAAGCTTGCCCTGAGGGTGTGGCTCAGTGGATTGAGTGCCAGCCTGTGAGCCAAAGGGTAGTCGATTCAATTCCCAGTTGGGCACACGTCTGGGTTACGGGCCAGATCCCCAGTTGGGGATGCCCAAGAGGCGACTGATGGATGTTTCTCTCCCTCTCTCCCTCCCTTCCCCTCTATCTAAAAAATAAATAAGACCTTTAAAAACAAAACAAAACTGAAGCTCTGTACCCATTAAACAATTTCCCCTTTCCCTTTCCCTCCAGTTCTGACAACTAGCATTCCTCTTGGTTTCTAAGAGTCTGACTGTTTTAGATATCTCCGGTAAGTGGGACCATTCAGTACAGGTCTTCATGCAACTGGCTTATTTTACTTAGCATACTGTTCTCAAGGTTTTATCTGTGCTTTAGCATATAACATGATGCCTTCCTTTTTAAGGATGAATAATATTCCACTGTGTGTGTACACATTTTCTTTATCCATTCACCCATCTGTTTATGGAAACTCAAGACTGTGTCCACCTCTTGGTGACGTGACCAAGGCTGCAATGAACAAAGGGGTACAACTCTGGGCCTACTGTCTTACCTCTAACAAAACCACTTTTGAAATGATCCTGGCCTAAAAACAGACAGCTTTGGACTCCCAATTCAGAGCTCCTTCCACAGTATCACTAACATTCACTCAACATACACTTGCTGACTGCCAAATACACGGTAGGGAAGGTGCTAAACTTTTGGTCTTGCTCTCAGGTTGCTCACGGGCTAATGGAAAGCAGGCAAGCACATGAATAAGCACTCAGTGTGGTTCTTCTGACAGAGTTTAAGCACTTAGCCCAGCATGAGGATGGGCTCAGGGAAGGGGTCCTGGGGGAGATGACAAACCATGAGCTGAGCTCTGAATGGGGAGGAGGTATCAGACATTATGAGACTAGGGAAGGGCATACATGTGAAGACACTAGGAGAAATCAGGCCATTCTCAAAGAACCACATTCAAAGTACTTTGGGGATCTATCACACACGAGCTTCATTTGCATGGTGCCATGTGCCACCCAGTGACAAGATCTTCCAAATGTTCACCCTGGACGAGCCTCTTGCTGCTCTGCTGGGCAGAAGAGTTCCTCACTGCCTTTAAAGGCCTTGAGCACCCAGGTTGCCTAAGCTTGGCCTGTGAGTTACAAGGCTTTGAATCCAGATATACCAGAGTGGGCATCAGGAGTTATGATATTTTTAAATTAAAAACATCCCTCTTCTTGTGCTGACCAATGTGGCTCAGTTAGTTGGGTGTTGTCCCACAGAGTGAAAGGTCACCAGTTCCATTCCTAGTCAGGGCACATGCCTGGGTTGTGGGATCAGTCCCCACGGTGGCGCGTGTGAGAGGCAACCAATCGATGGTCCCCTCTCACATGACGTTTCTCTCCCTCTCTTCCCCTCTAAAAAGAAATGATTAAATCTTCAAAAATAATAAGTAAATAAATACAAACCTCTCTCTTCCACCCTCCACTACTGAAACAAGGTATAGCTCCTCAAAGGACTATCCATGAGAGGGCAGACAGGACATGGGAAAGAAATGTGAAGGTGATGTGCCCAGTCTGACAGGCAAGGACACCCAGGACAAGGCTCTGTCCTCTTGCGCACCGTCCCTTAGAACTCAGAAGTGCAGTGGCTCTCATGGGGGTGTATGTTACTGAGCACAGTTAAAGAATGAAGTTCAAACTTTTTCTAACAGAAAGCTGAGTCTGACTTGGCTGATTAATTTGACAATGAAGACAAGACTGGGTTTGCCAATTAGGTTATATAGTAGACATTTTCCACATTAAACATGCTATAGTAGCAGCTCTAAGGTTTTGATGAAAACAGACAAAAGTATTTCATCAAAAACTATTGTTTTGGCAAATACATATGAAAATAAACAGTATTTTGATTTTCCCAACCAATTTTGGGTATATTAGGTTAAACAAGGTACCACTGTGTGAAAGAATAGGTATAATCAATTGATAAAAAAATTAAATTAAAAAAGATCAATTCATAAGATTTGATAAACACTCTATTATTTTTCTTAATAATTGAGAAAAGTGAATGACTAATGACTAGATTAATCCTTTCATAAGTCACATGGTTTCTAATTCTTTGCTTTCAATAAAATTAAAAGTGCACCTAACCAAGTTGTCAGCTAATTAGTAAATTAATTTTGATGATATAACACTATGTAATTTTTGGAATACAACTCGTTTCAAAAAATTAAATAACATTGTTATAAACTCCTTCCTTTACCTTATGTTTATGTAAACAAGGATTATGGGGCTTAAATTTATAAAAAATAGGAATAGAACTGAGAACTACTATCTCATCAAGAAGTAATACTTACCCATGCCTAGGTGAACAAAATGAGGAGGGGCAGCTCCATCCATCTCATTAAGGAAGGAATTTCTCTCTTTGTTTTTTTTATCCTCATTTGAAGACATGCTCTTTGATTTTAAAGAGAGGGAAGGGAGGGAAAGACAGAAGGAGTGAAACATCTATTTGAGAGAGAAACACTGATCCTGGATCAGCTGCCTCTTGATATGCAGGGAACCAACTCACAACCTAGGCATGTGCCTTGACTGGAATCGAACTTGGGACCTTTTGGTTTACACGACCACGCTCCAACCAACTGATCCACACCAGCAGGGTGGAAGGGACTTCTAATTAATTTGCACTTTTTTGCTTAATAATTATTATTGTTTAAGATTTTACTGATTTATTTTTAGAGAGAGGGGAAGGAAGGAGGGAGAAAGAGAGGGAGTGAAACATCAGTGTGTGGTTGCCTCTCACATACCCCCTTACTGGGCACATGGCCGGCAACCCTGACATGGGCATGTGTCCTGGCTGGGAATCGAACCAGCGATGCTTTGGTTCACAGGCCTGCACTCAAGCCACTGAGCCACACCAGCCAGGGCTGCTTAATAATTATTTATAAAAATCTATAATGCATTTGATTTGATGTGTGCCACTATGACTCAACTTATTGAAACAAGAAACATTCGTAACACACAAAACCTTATAAATGCTTATGGGAGGCGACTGAAATGTTTCCCTCTCACACAGATGTTTTTCTCTCTTAAAAAATTTTTTTTTAAGTTTGCATAGAGCTTTATGGTCAAAGTAATTTGAAGTTTTTAATTTCACTTTTTATACCTTTTTTGTTTAGAAAAAATATGCTAGAATTTAGTATGTTAGAATAAAACTATGCGGGGCACATATAAAAGAAATGCAACTTCCAGGAGAAAAAGGAATGATTTAAAATTTCTGTTAAAGAAAAGCATTCTTTAAATGACTGATGAAAATGTATCACTGCAGTATTCAGATTTCACTGGCTAGATTTTAAAAAGTGATGTAACTTTTATTTTTAAATGTTAATATTTATAATTCTTTGAAAGCTACATCCTTTGTAACTATAAACAGCATTTTCCTTGTTTTATTTTCTCTTTTTAAAATAGTTGATTCATATTAAATTGAATATATGTAGCATTTTATAAGGCTCTGTTACATAAATTTCTTATTTCATTTATTTCATTTAATAAATTCAGTTATGGTGGTTTGGTATACAATTGAGCAACACAATAAATACATTATACTTTTTAATAAGCTTAAAAACTTAGGATGATAAGCTTTGGATGTCAACATAAAAATGTGTGAGGGGGCTCACAATGCTTCAAGATTATTTAGTCCAAACACCCAAAGTCAAATATATGGCTTTTCATGATCTGACTCCCACCCTTCCAGCTTTATTATCTAGCCTCTGGCACTTTAAGCCCCAAATTCAAAGTACTACTCACTGTCACTATTTTGTGCTTTTGCTTTGTTTCCCAAAGGGATCAGAGTCCTATTATATGCCCCTTGCTGAGAGCTCAGGTCCCCATGCATATTAGCATATTAAAGGTTTGGAAATATCCTAAATAAAGGAAACTGTTTAAATTTGTTTATTCCAGTGCCTCCTAAATTTGTTCAACTCTAGAACTCTTAACATAGCTCCTAAAATTAGAGTTCCCTGGAACATCCTTTGGGAAAAGCATCTGGCAAAATATTAAGACACATTTTAAAAGCCAAATCTTTTTTTTTTTTTAAGATTTTATTTATTTATTTTTAGAGAGAGGGCAAGGGAGGGAGGAAGAGAGGGAGAGAAACATCAATGTGTGGCTGCCTCTCCAGCGCCCCCTACTGGGGACCCGGCCCACAACCCAGGCATGTGCCCTGACTGAGAATCAACCAGCAACCTTTCTGTTCACAGGCCAGGACTCATTCCACACAGCCCCACCAGCCAGGGCTAAAAGCCAAACTTCACCCAACGAGGTGTCCCCCACCCAATATTCCCACAGGCTTTGAAGCCCTCAACATGGCTCTGCAATGACCTAGTTTCTACCTACTTCTCATTAGGCTGCTGACATAGTTCCTGTACCATCCTAACTCCTGGATCCCCGCAGGAGCTCCATAGTAGTTGAACATGTGACCAACTAAAAGCTGGAAGTTCAGGGAAGGACTAGGCCAGGGGTGTCAAACTCATTTTCACCAGGGGCCACATCAGCCTCATGGTAGCCTTCAAAGGGCTGAAATAATTTTAGGACTGTATAAATGTAACTACTCCTTAACTGTTAGAGTTGAAATTACATTTGGCCCTTGGAAGGCAACTGTGAAGCTGATGTGGCCCCCAGTGAAAATGAGTTTGACATCCCTGGACTAGGCAATTCCCAGGTCTCTCTCTACCTTGGATGACTGAGTTAGGGAAAACACTCCACAGGAAGGTAAGACTGGCAGGTAAAAGGGAAAGCGTATTTTGGACATGTGGGAAATCAAAGTGGGAATGTCCAGGAGACAGCTGGAAGTGTGGACCTGAACCTTGGAAGAGAGCTCTGGAGAATCTTATTATTACAGATGACAGCTGAGGCCATGAAGGAGTCAATGACATTACCTAGGAAAAGAAGTCTGAGTGACAAAAGTGTGTGTGAAGGAGTATGTAGTTGCTGGGGAACATTAATTGGGAACTCCCCTCAACTCTTGCCCTCTCTTCCCTTCCAATCTGGCCAGTCCTGATGAGCTCAGGCACCTCTGCCCTCAGGAGCTGTCCAGAGCCCACCCACCACCAGCCCCATCAAGCACCAGAGCAACCTTTCAAAATTAAATCGGATCATGTCATGTTTCTGCTTACATCCTGCTATTTTGCTCCGCACTGCACTTGACCTGACCCTTGCGTACCCACCTCTCACACTGGCTGCCAACTGGTCACACTGACCTCCTTTCGGTTCTTCGTGCCTCAGCAACTGTGCTGGTGGGTCCAAATGGAATGTTCTCAGACTCTCTGCTGACTGATAACCTCCTGTTATTCAGGCCCAAATTAAGACAAAGCGCTTATCTAAAGGTGCTACTGTAAATCACTCAGTGTCTCACTACTCTTTCCATTTTTCTTAGCATTTATTACAATTAAAAATTAAGTTTTAAAATTACTGACTTCCCTCCCTATGTGAATGGAGTTTTAATTTGTCCTGTTCACTGCTGTATTTCAAGTACCTAAAATATGCTCTGGCCCACAGTAGGCACTCAAATATTTGTTGCATGATTTATAATGGAAAGCAGGAAGGAGACTGAGAAAAAACAGAAAGCTGGAAGGAAAATCAGAAGAGGGTGGAAGCAAAGTGAGGAGTCTTAAGAAGGAGGAAGTCGAGAAGAATGATGACTAAGAAGCCACTACATTTGGCAACTCCATCTTTGGTGTCCTTTAAAGAGGCGACTTCAGAAAAGTAGAAGAGGTAGAAGGCAAATCACAATGGGCTCATGAGTAAGTGGGAAGTTCAGTGGAAAGGGCAAAGGGAAGGAAGAAGATGGAACACTATTCTGAGGGTGAGAAAGACAAAAGAAAGAATAGTTGCTTGTGCTTTAGAACTGAAGGGAAGGCTGCAGTGGAAAGGGGAACACTGAAGACAGAGAAGCAAAGAGGGTGCAAGGGTGAGGTCCCAGATGTTACGGGAAGAGGTGAGTTCCTAAAGCCACATTAGCCATCTTGTCTCTGAAACTATCCCACATGACTACAGTATCATGTCTGTTTTATATTCACAAATATCTACTCCCTGGAAATAATTTGTTATTTGTATAATTCTTACATAATTTTAGTCTATAAAATCATCATTAAAAATTTGCACATCTTTCCCAACTCTTAAAAAGTGCAGGTGCCCATTGGGGTGTGGAGTGTTTGTGGGAAGAGAGCCATGAGGTATGTATGCAGTGTCCTCTCAGGTGGTTCAGAGAATAAAAGTTGGAGAGAGGGGGAGAGGGGGGGAGGGTAAGCAGGAGGGGAGGGGGCTTGGGGGAGGGGAGATATGGGGAGAGGAAGAAAGAGAGGGAGATGGTGAGAGGGAAGGGAAGAAGAAGAGAAAGGGGGAAGGGAGGGAAGGTGAAGAGGAAGGAGGGGAGAGAGGAAGTTGGGGGAAAGAGAGGGAGTGAGGGGGAACAAAGGTGGGGGGAGACAGAGGGGAAGAAGAGGGAGGGAAAGGGTGAGAAGTTCAGAGAAGAGAGAAGGCTAGTACACAAGCAAATGGAAAGCAAATGGGGCACACTGGTGACAGTGGGTAGAATCTAAGTGAAGGACATGTAGATGTTCTTTGTAATATTTGTGAAGGTTTGCTGTTTTAAATTATGTACAAATAAAAATTTTGCACAGATAAGTTAAGGGAAGGCAGCTTCCAGGAAACTGAAAATTTGGCATTCAACTGTCAAATTTCTGTGCAGACCAACTCAACTACTGAAGGAGCAGGCAGCAAAAGAGTAACAATGGTGGATAATGGGAAAGGCATAAACCCTTAAAAGTGTTTTACCAAATGAAAATGCTCAAGCTATTGTAAAAGACTGTTTTCACTACAAAATGAATATTCCTATAAAGTGGGTAGATAACTCTGTAATCCAGCACTCCTAACGAAGAGATGTCCACCCTCGCTGTGATGCTGAGAGCGCACACAGCAGGATGAACACCTACCCAGGGCGTCCCTCCACACCCTGGTGGAGTGGAAGCACCGTTCCTGACCCATCCTTAACAGAAGAAGCAGACAGCGTGGGAAAGACTGTGTGGTGGGATCGCTGATGAGAAGAAAACACCTACGGGTGAACTCTATTAGTAAATCTGACTCCTCTTCAGCTGTGTAAATGGTTGGTGGGTGGTAACTGGAGCTATGAAACTGCTGCCTAAAAGTACTTCAGTATAACTGGAAAAGGAATAAGAAGTAACATTCCTTATGTAAGGAATATTGATTAGATTAAGTACATTTTTCAATTATCAAAGATAACAGTAAGAGGCACCTTCTCCTCTCTCCAAGCCCAAATCCTACCCAGGTCAGGCCTCTCACCCTCGGAAGGAGCCACTAAAACAGAAACACCGCCGCTATCTCAGGGACACCGATCCTCCCATTGCTGTCATCCTGCCCAACCCCCCCTTCCAAGACCTAGAGCTCAGCGAGACCCCCTTGCACACTGATGTGAAAGGGGCCCTCTTTCTAGTAGGGAGAGAAGGACCCTTCCACTTTAAAGTTTAAACTCATGAAATCCATGGCTCAAGGTTGAACGTGATTAAGACACCAACCCAGCACGGCACATCTGATCAGGCTCTGACACCCAAAGAAATAGCTGACAAGCTAGATTCAAGTTCTAACACACTGAGAATCAATTTATCTTCAAACAACAAGCCAAATTTCTCTCCAGTCCAGTAATTCAGGACTAAAAATATCATGTAGTGTCTAAACTCTCTCTTTTTAAACAAACTGAGTCATCACTAATATACTTTCTAGAGGGTGTTTAAGGCAACTATCTGCATGTAAACTAAGATTTTTGGGAACTTTCTTTAATTATTTAAATTGGAATGAGACCCACTCCCCTTCAAATCTTTGTTTAAAACAGGAGTTGGTAGTAAAGACATCATGAAATTAAGCCAGTTTGCTTTCTGAGGTTAGCACAGAGGAGGAGGGTTACTAAAGATTAACAAGTTTAAGATCCAACACTCAACAAACCTGTGCTGGAGCCCAGGTGGTGTAAGGAATGTCGAGTCCAACCCTGACCTGCCTCCCAGGGTTCCCAGTCTAGTTGGACAGGCGTGGCCAAAGTAGTGTGCGGCCCTGTGCTAAAAACGAACAGCACAGACAAGTTTCCTAAATGTTCTGACAAAGTCGGTTCTGGCCGCTGTGGGCCAGTGTAGTCAGAAACTCGCTTCAAGGAGACGGCGATGAGCCGTGTCTGAAGAACGGCAGGGTTCTCCGAGGTTGGAGGAGGGTCCTTTCCTTTTGTGAAAATACTTTCACTTCGGCAATCATTTCTTTTGAACCTTGTAAGAATCCGAGAGGATAAGAAGCCAAACATGTCTGTAGTTTCCGGATGAGAAAATGAGGACAAGAAGACCTGACCAGTCGGTAAGTAATAACCAGTGAAATGCCCAGCAGCCCAGACTGATGTGGAGAGAATACGGAAAGCAATCCAACCAGATTACAGGACCCGGGAGGGACGCAGCACGGAGAGACGGAGACAGGGACCAAATGCCTGAAGAGCAGTTAGGGACGGGCACTGCCACGGCCCAGGTGAGAGGTAAGAAAGACGCCAACGGAAAAACGCACAGAACGGATCCGATTGGTAACAGCTGTTTTAAACTTTAAATCAACAACAACAACAAACCCTTTGTTGTCTCCCTTTTATAAATCAGTTTCAGGAAAGAAAACCTCTAACCAACAAATCCCCCAAATAGCTACTGAGAACCTAAAGGGCATAATAATTTACCAACAAACTCTCTAATATCATCGGGAATTTTAAATAGGCTAATAAATGAAAACGGGAACTGTCTACAGTATTGCCGGAATCACAAGCTCACAAATTTCAGGGTTGGCTATGCAATTCAAAGGCTTCCGAAGACTGTGGACGCTTCCATTCGGAACAGCCCGACTTCATCGAACCGGGGCAAGCCGCGAACCCGCAAACAGCGAGCACCAGTCAACACCTGCGGAGTAAGGGCGGCAGCTGTCACAGGCTTTCTAAGGCCAGTGTGTTTCAGGGCAGTTCTCAGAATTTCGGAATCGGGCCTGGGAGGAAACCCTTTCAGCTGCTATTCCCTAGCCTTCCCGACCGGAGCCGTAATGGAAGGTCTTTAGTCACGTCTTCCCAAACTGATGCCACTGGGCCATTTGCCGCAGGTGACAACCGTTCAGTCCCTGCCAGGCTCGCCTGCCCGGAGCCAGGCCCGGGGAGCTGCAGGCACCCGGCGGTGCCGGGAAGGCGCGGGCGGCGGCAGGGGCAGCGTCTCCGCGCCCTACTCACCGCGACGGGGCGGCCGTGCTCCGGGCCGTCGGCGGCGTCGAGGCGCGGGGCCGGGGCTGGCGGCGGGGCGGCGGCCGGGGCGGGCGGCTGCCGGTGCTTGCCGGCGCGCTTGGCCTTGGCCTGGATACAGCGCTGGTGCAGCGCGAAGGTGTGCTGGCGCTCGAGCTCCAGGCGCTCGGGCGACACGGCCTCGTAGCGGGCCTCGCAGGTACTGTGGTGGCGCCGGCACAGCTCGATGCGCCGACGGAGGCGCTCCATGACCGCACTGTGCCGCGGCAGCGCAAACTCCGCCATGGGGCAGGTGGGCAGCACCATGGGCCGCGGGCGGCACGGGCCAGGCCCGGGGCGAGCCTCTCGGGCCGGCTGGAACTGCGGGCTCCGCTCCCCGCCGGGGGCCGGCCGCCTCACGGCCGTGCCATAGCCCCGCGAGCTGCGAAGCGGGCTTGCGCGCGGCGGCGGGTCTTCCTGCGGCTCCGCTCGGCCCGACCCCGGGCGGCGCTCGCTGCCCACCTCAGACCTCGGCCTGGCCCCGCCGCCCCGGGCCCATTGTTTTCCGCGCCGCCGTCGCCGCCATCTTAAAATTGTTTTCAGGGCTCTCGGAAGAGGGCGGGACCCCGGCAGGCGACTCCGGCGTCACGGCTGAGGAGCAGGGACTGCGACCAATCAGAACAGAAACAGCGGGCCGCCCGAGGGGCGGGGACAAGCACGCCGGGGGCGCAGCGGGGCTCCGGTGCGGAGTTTAAAAGGAACTCTGAAGTAAGGGGCGGGCCTCAAGTGCCGGGCACGCCGCCAAGAGTGACTGACGGGCGGGATCCCGCCCTGAGCACCGCCCCCCGAGGGCCGGCCCTTCCGGGTCCGCTGTGCAAAGCTGGACAGTAGGCGCGGTGCAACCGGCCAGACCCGGGCGTTCCCGGCCCCCTGCGCTTCACCATTTTCGTCTCGGGCAGCGTTTCTGAAATTAGCTCAGATAAACTCAAAAGTAGCCACGCTCTTTCAAAGTCAGCTGTTTTTCTTCTTTCCTTACATCCAGTTTCTTAATTGGTCAGAATTTCACGAGTAAACTGGGAAAAGATTCCTTCCCGCACCATTCTGAATCACTGGGGCTGTCATATATAACCTCCACTCATATAAAGATTTGAACCAGTTTCAAAAGTTCAGTTACTAACAAAAAAAGAAGCCCCCGCACACGTGACGCAGAGGATCTGGGGAGAGTCTAGCTCTGTTAGTGGGGACGGGAACGGCGAAGGATGGCGCTTCGGCCACAACCGGGCAGCTTGGCCCGCAAGCCTCACGTTTAGAAGGTGGTTCTGTTAGATAAAACCGAGCCACTCAATCCAACCAAAGGCCACTTCGCTCTAGTGTTATAACTAGCAGTCAAATACAGGAGCGATGAGTTAACAACGAAAACTAGTGAGTCTGTGTTGGGCCAAGAGGTCTACTTTAATGCTGAAAAGTTCAATTAGGAGGTGCCAGGAGGCCGCACGGTGCACCATCAATGTAGCTCAAATAGATGTTACAGTAACTTTTTACTAGGACCCACAATGTTTCATTTTAAAATTAAAAAGAGGCCTTATTCAAATACTATTTGTTTTTATACAAATGTAGTAAAAATTTACAAGTGGCCTACCAAGGCAAAAGTGCTTAGAACTCACAAATGCCATAATACGGTCCTGCTTTTTATGTCTTTCAGCACATAAATTTTACACCAGAATTAAACATTTATTTTCTGATAGGAAAAAGACTAGTAATAGAAAACACTACATTTTGTCTATTTCTCTTTAGGAAGCAGGCCAAAAGTCTTAAATAGCATATTTAAAAAAAGTTTTAGCTTAACTTTCAAAAAGTTCCCTGAAATATGAACATGTAAACATGAAGTCTGATTCTGAACAAAAACTTTTCTAATAAAAATTTAAAAGTTCAATGATTCCCATAAACCTTAAACAAAGTTATCTACAAATTACCCCTCCCTTTCTGAACTGTTATCCCTCTGATACAACAAAAAGTACTGAACCCCAATGAACCCAAATCCAGCGGGACTGGACCAAACCCAGGTGGTGAACGTACAGCGGGCCTTCAGTACTAGAGGGGTCCCTATTTTCAAATTCAACCAATCACCAAGGATGGAAAATATCTGCAAAAAGGTTCCGTTGTTGCTGACATGTGCTATGTAGATAGGCCAGAAGTTTTCAACTAGTGTGCTACAAGAATTTTTAAAACATACGTGACTATCTAGTCGGGGGCACTGGCCTCTTTTCCTTTAGACTGTCAAAAAAAAAGACAGCCAACACCATAGTCGTCAGATGTGAAGGAACCAAAATTATACCTAGTTTTTTGGTCAGACTGGCATAAATATAGTAATGCAGTTTTTGGTGTGCTGCAGAAATTTAGTAATTAGTTTATGTGCGCCATGAGATGAAAAACGCTGAAAATCTCTTGAGTTAGGCCCAGGATGGTCTGGTTGCATCTGTACTGAACATGTACAGCCTTTTCTGTTGTCATCATTTCCTAAACAGTACAGTTTAACAACTATTTAAGTAGCATTTACATCATATGTAGTGTAAGTAATCTAGAGATAAAAATATATGAGAGAATTTGTATAGGCTATATGCAAATAGTATGCACTATTTTCTATGAGGGATCTCAACGTCATCGGATTTTGGTATCTTTGGGGGTCCTGGAACCAGTAATTCCTGTGGATTTCAAGGGACGACTATAATTATTTCACCGTTCATAGTAGTTTCCACACATTAGCAAACTCTCATGTAGTGGCCAATTAAAGGAAGATGAACCCACTTTTAAACTGTAAAACACATGAATTAAAGGTTACTATGAAGAAGTTCAGTCAAAAAGCAGATGCTTAACACAGGGCTTTAATGTAATACCATTTAGTAACGTGACAATTTGAGAAAAGTGGAAAGTATTTTGCGGACAAGAGAAACTGAGGAACAAACACATCAGATGGAGTGGGCATTTTACAACAGCAGAAGACAACCAGCACGTAATATCAACGCAAGTGCCTTTTAAAGAGCTGAGAACTGCAGCTGGTCATTCATTCATGTATCAGACATTTAATCAAGAGGTTGCAACTTGAACAAAAAGTGGAAAATAGAACCAGAGAAGACTTATTCTGTTTTGGACAGACTTTGCTAAATAACCCCGGAAAGGCAAATGAACGCTCTACCGATTTACACTCGTCACTCCACAGCTCAGCTGGAAGAAACTATGAGGCATGACAAGCAATGGAGAGAGAAGGCATGACCCCACACATGTGCTTCAAGGAGAGACCTGCAGACGTATTTTCAAGTCTTGCTAAGTAACTGTTTATTCGCACTCAATACATTTGGGAAAGTCTGCTACATAGCGAAGGTCACTGTGACCACAGAACAACAGATGGAAAGAATGGAGCATTGAACAGCGAGAGAAATGCATCCTGCCCTCATAAGAATTTTAAGTGAACCAGCAAAAAAAAGAAGATAAGCAAAACAAACAGATACAGCCTTCATCTTTTACAAATATACTTCCTCCCAATATCTACCCAATATAAACACTCTGCAGTGCTTATATATTCAGTGCAAGGAACAGTATCATCGGTACATTTGGAACATCCCCGAAGAAAGCACAAAGCTGAAGGAACACCTAACTCTGAGCACACTTCAGTGTGCTGTAATAATGTCGTCACCCCACTGTGTGGGGGCGGCTCTGGTAGCACCCATCTGCACTCTGTCTGAACAAACAAACCTACTATCACTTTTTAAAAAATTCTACAAGCCACACACTAAAAAAAAATTCATTTTTAATAGGGCTGCTTTGTCGTGTAATTAAAGACACAACTGTTACATGACCTTCAAATGAAAATGCAGGTTTAGCAGCTACAGAAACCAGGTAACTCGTGCTCTGACCCACTCCTCCCATCAATACTTTCAGCCTGCGTTCAACTGCCGTCAACTCTGAACTGCCTCACCTCTGGATTAGGCTTCTACAGCCTTTACGCAGAGTGAAAGGGATGGATAAAAATAAGATAGTACTCTATCCTGGACTTTGACCCTGGAAAGGTGTGGGTCTGTTTAGAAAAGAAACACATAATCACAGTAAAGCTTAGCACTATGCAGAGCTTATCATCGTTTCCAGCAATGAGCAGCAAGCTGCGCTGTGAAGAAAATGCAGAGCAGAGGGGAATGCTAGGGACCTGGGGAAACAGTGTCAACACCGTGGGAGCTGGGATGAAAACCGCTGCCTCTACCCTCAAGCTCACACGTCCTCTGGTAGCGATTCTTACAGTCACCTGCTCAAGAGGGCCACAGCCCAGACACTACTGGTGTGTGGGGCACCAAGGCCAGGATGCCACCTTGTGCTACGTTCCCCACTAACTGCAAGGCTGTCTGGGAACTAAGCTGTTTCAAGAGCATAAGAACACATACTCCTTATGGTCAACCAACATCAAGTGAGAAGTTTTTTTCTTTTTACATGTGCATTTTTAATACAATTTAGACAGAACCTTTATATAAATTTGGGCTTCCAATAATCCCTTTCCTCAATTTCCTTAGGAGGAATTGAGCAATGGAAGCAAGTAACACAAGATTATTATAACCACAAACAACGGCACATCAAACATGATCATCACTTTTAAGGGACAGAGACACTTGAATGTTTTGTGATACCAACTTAAAGCAAAACTGGTTGTACAAACTGCAATTCATCCCTCTAGCATTTCTTAAAGTTGGTGTTATTTCTGCATGGACACATTAATATATTAAATTAAGCCAAGATTTTAAAGATTGGCAAAGTTCTATCACTCTATTTAAAAAAAAAACAAAAACCCAAAAGTGTTTAACAACAAAAAAATACAAGTTAGTTGCTTCATGTTACGTTTCACGACCATTATGTTAAATGCTTTCTTTCTACATAAACAGGGTCCTTTTTGTCACAACTGCAGTCATTTACTGCTGGGAGTTTGACATGACACGGGCTAGTGTTTGACAGAACTGCGGAAGGTGGCGTCTGGAGGGTTTCTGCGTTTCCACGGAAGGTGTGCCAGGTCCTGTCCTAGGACCCCACTTGCAGGAGAAGGGAAGGGAGAGGAAATCACAGATCAAGTTCTTAAGATAATTTCACTCTCTTCGCGGCTTTCTGTTTCTTGGCGATCTGTTCAAAACTTCATCCTCCTATTGGTTGAAAACACAAGAAATTCATTATAATTAGCATATTAAGAAAAGTAAAAGTTCACCAAGTTTTCAAGATCTACCAGGCACCAGGCTGAGGGCAACCCATCTAAGGGGAAAAGAGGAGAAGAAGGACGATGGGAAGACACAGGAGAAGAAGGACGATGGGAAGACACAGGAGAAGGAGGACGATGGGAAGACACAGGAGAAGAAGGACGATGGGAAGACAGACACAGGAGAAGAAGGACAATGAGAAGACACAGGAGAAGAAGGACGATGGGAAGACACAGGAGAAGGAGGACGATGGG
>VMDR010003348.1:0-63536 GCA_007922815.1 Macrotus californicus
TGAACAAATAATGAAGGAGAACTTCTCCAATCTGGCAAAGGAAATAGACTTCCAGGGAGTCCAGGAAGCTCAGAGAGTCCCAAAGAAGTTGGATCCAAGGAAGCACACACCAAGGCACATCATAATTACATTACCCAAGATGAAAGATAAAGAGAGAATCTTAAAAGCAGCAAGAGAAAAGGAGACAGTAACCTACAAATGAGTGCCCATCAGACTGTCAGCTGATTTCTCAAAAGAAACCTTACAGGCAAGAAGGGGCTGGAAAGAAGTATTCCAAGTCATGAAAGGCAAGGACCTACATCCAAGATTACTCTATTCAGCAAAGCTATCATTTAGAATGGAAGGGCAAATAAAGTGCTTCCCAGATAAGGTCAGGTTCAAGGAGTTCATCATCACCAAGCCTTTATTCTATGAAATGTTAAAGGGACATATCTAAGAAAAAGAAGATCAAAACTCTGAACAGTAAAATGACAACAAACTCACAGTTATTAACAACCCAACCTAAAACAAAAACAAAAACAAACTAAGCAAACAACTAGAACAGGAACAGATTCACAGAAATGGAGATCACATGGAGAGTTATCATCAGGGGAGTGGGTGGGGAGAGAGGGGGAAAAGGTACAGGGAATAAGAGGCATAAATGGTAGGTAGAAGATAGACAGGGGGAGGTTAAGAATAGTATAGGAAATGGAGAAGCCAAAGAAATTATATGTCCGACCCATAGACATGAACTAAGGTGGGGGAAGGATGGTGGGAGGAAGGGTAGGGGGTGGAGGGAAAGAAAGGGGAGAAAAAAATGGGACAACTGTAATAACGTAATCAATAAAATACATATTTTTTTAAATAATGAAAATTAGAAACAACCTAAAAAATGTCCAACATCTGGCTTTAGGTGAATTGTTCTGCAGCTCCGTCTGCTGGAGCACCCTGGGCACTGAGAGGGAGGCAGGTGGAGCAGCTGGGGGACTTTCTGCAGCAAATTCCAGAAAACGGCTCTCACGAGGCTTGAATGAGAAGAAATATCTCATTATTGCACACATCACATTGTCCGAAGATAGGGTGGTTCCAGGGTTGGTTACTCTGTATCTCGATAACGCCAGTAGTGGTCCAGCTTCTTCCTTCTCTGCTTTGTTATCTCTAGCATGGCAGCCACGTCCCTCGTGGCAGCAAGACGGCTGTGGCGGCTCTGAGCATCACAACCCTAAACATCGCATCCCAAACCTGGCAGAGGATACATTACCTCTTGTGCCCCAGAATCCCCACAGCCGATGGCCCTTGAGGGCTCCTTGTCCAGGATGGTGTCACACATTCAGTCCTCAGTCACTGGCAGGCAATTGGGTCCCCGAGGTGTGGTCCTCGGACTAGCAGCCTCAGCATCACCTGGACACTTGCTAGAAATGCACATTTGCAGCCCCCACGCCCAAATCAGGAAATCTGAGAGTGGAGGCACCGGTGTGTACTTCACAAGCCTTCCAGGTGACTCTAGTGCAGCTCAAACGTGAGTGACTTAGACCGACCTCAAGTCACCTGCTGGGCTGAGAAAGTTCCTCCTGGTCGCTGAGGCTCATGGCCACTGTGTATCTGAACAGAGTCATGTTCCACTTGCTGGCAAGGAGGGAGAAACGGCCACGGGGCAGCCAACCCCCCGTGAAGGGGACGCTCTGGTCCTGGTGCCGACGACGTGACCCCAGTCCTCTAAGGATGCAAAAGTCAAAGGACGGACACGGCTCTTCCTGCCCATACACCCCTCTAAAGCACTGCTAGCAATTTTTTCTCTGGTTAAAAAATGTGAAAAATATTGAGTGGTGTGTACATTTGTGTGCCTGGGTGTCTGTGGAGTATTTTAAAAATCACGCTGCAGAAAATCCTGTCATGAAATGTGTGAACACAAACAGCAAAAAATGAAGAAGACACAACGTGTGCAGACGGATGCATGTTTACGTGAAGATGAGCGTGTGGGGAAAGTTCTGGAAGGACTCAGCAGTGCTCTCTGCGGTGTTCCCGAGGAGGGGCGGAGGTCACTTCCCCTTTTACTTTATTTACTTCTGAATTGCTTCACTTTTTGAGCAGCGGGACACTACGAGGGGCCATATGTGTGTTTTGAAACAAAACAGTGTCGGCCACACCTGCAGCAAAGCCCTGGGACAGGGACGGTAGGGATGACACAGCGGCACGAACCAGCCCCTCCCCCGCCGGCTCAAAACCCAGGTTTCCTCTTGCTGTGGCCTTTTATCTTCCGCGTAGGTTCAGTCTCCTTTGCATGTGAGTGAAAAAGCCTGAGCTGTCGTAACTTCTCACTGACTTTAGACCCCAGGGGCAGCGACGAGCTAGTTCTGCTAGAAAATCTCTTGAGCTCCCAAAAGCTGTCCAGAGGCTTTCCCTGGGGGGTGTGCAGGCGGCAGACACCCCTGCCTCCCGCGCTGCCTAGAAACGTCCACGGGGAGCGGGCCCTCAGAGCCAGAGGACATTTGAGAAGGGAAGAGATGGACATGGTGCGGCCCAGGGACCTCATCGCGGATGAAGAAACAGAGGCTTCGGGAACGACCAGTGACTTGACACCGAGACGCCGTCATCCCGAAACCCAGACTGGCACCACTTCCTCCCCGACCAGCGCGGTTCTCATAGCACATCACAAACGCTCTGCTTTTGAGGCTTTACGGTCTTGCGAGTTTGGGGGGCGTGGGGGTGCGGTCTGTGTGTGTCCTGAGGCGAGGTGATAAAGTGAGTCAGGCTCACAGGTAGCACCAAACTTCTGGAAAGCTCTCGCATGTCAACAGGCCGTGGCATTTCAGTGACCGCAGCCAGTCAGCAGGCTGTGGCTGAGGCCCTCACAACCACTTCCAGTTCTCTGTGGTTGTCGCCCCCTGTGCGGCCACTGGTCTGTTCCTGTTTTTGGGGTCTTTCTCTCCTCTTCCCCATATGTCCGTCGGGGGCGGGGGGGGGGTGGGGGGGCGTCTACTTCCAGACCTCTGGGCTTTTGCATGTCCACCTCTGTCCCAGGCTCGGCCTCCCAGGACCCTCGTCGGCCACAGCTTTTCCCGTTGGTTCTTCTGCACCCTCTGCCCACTCCCCCCACCCCGTAGTGTCTCAGCATCTCCCTCGCAGCCTTCCCCCCACTTTCGTGTTCTGGAAGTTTCCTTTCCTAGCTCTTTCCCTCATTTGACTGGAGATGGAATGGTGAACATTTTCCTTAAGTGATTTTGGTGCCTGCTGCATTTGTACTTCAGAGGTCGCTGTGCTCTGTCATTAAAGGGAAAAGGTGGAGTATCTCCTCAGACCACTACAGTCTCGTGGCCCCTCCGTGGCCTGCACTGTCATCTCTGTGGATGCGTGATGGGACGGAGTGGTCCTTGCTCTGGCCGACTTGCATTAAGACAGAATGGGCTAAGCGGAGCGGGTCCCAGCGAACGTGCCGTCTAAGGCTCAAGAAAGTCGAAGGAGGGTCACCGCTCTTCCTTCCCACATGTCCCTCAAAAAAGTGGTGAAAGACAAACACCCTATGATCTCACCCACAAGTGGAACCTAATCAACAAAACAAATGAGCAAAATAGAAACAGAGACATGGAAATAAAGAGCAAAGTGACAGTGACCAGAGGGGAGGGGGGAGGGGGGAGAACGGGGAAAGAAGGGGAAGGGGCAAGCGAAGGGACACGAACAGAGGACTCATGGGCACGGGCAATGGGGAGGAGTGACTGTGGGCGTGACTGCGGGGAGCAACCGGGAAAAATGTGGGACAACTGTAAGTGAACAACAATACAATTTTTTTTTAATTAAAAAGAAATGTGAGAAGTGTTGTGTGATGTGTGCATTTGTGTGCCTGGGTGTCTGTGGGATGGTTGTAAAAAATCATGTCATGTGGAAACACAAACAACAAAAAATGGACAAAATACACAAGTGCGGGCAGATGCAGGTTTGCATGAACGCGAATGTGTAGGAAAGGTTCTAGAAGGACACTGTGGTCTTCTCAGCGGTCACCCTTCACTCTCTTCATCCGGAGACGAGACCCATGTCCCCCGCCCTTGGATCTGGGTGGACTCCTAACTGTCCGATCAGTGCAGTGCCCTGGGAAGGGGCGCCATTCGTCATGAACAAGTTCAAGTCTCCCGTCAAACAGAATAAACTCCCTTTTTCCCTCAATCCTCTCCAGGACGCAAATATTCTGAGTCCCCTCTCCTGCGGGGCCACTCGGGGCTCCTGACTGCGAGCAACTCTTCCAGAGGCCGCACGGATTAGCGAGGGACAGGGATGTCCTGTCCCCCACTCAGGGGTCAGCATCCCAGAGGAGACAAGCGGGGCTGCTCTCTGGCTCCTGTAACCGACACCACGGCCGACGCAGTTTGGACAGACCTTTGTGCCTCGGCAGCCCGGAGGCTGGAGTCCAAGACCCAGGTGTGGGCAGGGCCGGCTCCTCTGAGGCCTCTCTCCTGGGCATCCGCACAGCCGTCGCCTCCCCGGGTCCTCACACGCTCGTCCCTCTGTGTGTTCCTGTGTCCTCAACCCCTTCCTCTGAGGATGCCAGTCGTCTTGGATTGGGATCCCCCTCAAGGTCCTCCCTTTAACTTAGTTGCCCCTTTGAAGGCACTGCCTCCAAACACACTCCCCTTCTGAGGTCCTGGGGGTCAGGGCTTCACCACACAAATTCCGGGGAGCACAGTTGAGCTCATCACACTGACTCAAGGTGGGAAAGGGGGGACCTGGCCCCTTTGGTTTCTGTAGCGGAAGCAACTACCACGTCCTATTGATACTACTCACAGTAGGGCTCCCCCGGGGAGAATGGGGTGCTGCTGAGGGGGGAGGGGCTCCTGGAGAGCTGGGACCACCGCTCACTGCGCCCGGAACAGAGATTCTCAAGAGGGCGAATCACTCATTAAGGCAGTTTCTTGTTTCTCCTCCGTCTTCAGCTAGAAGTGATCAGGCTTCTGTCCTCAACCCCAGCCCCTGAAATGACACAGGCAGAGACCGCAGCTACCTCCGTGTGGATGGCCACACGGCCTTTTCCACAGCGTTTCGCACCGGGAGGGGGCCTCTGGGGGCCATTTTCCTCGCTGCCCCTCCCCCTCAGTCTGCTCTGTCAGCAACTCTATTTTTGCACACACAACGGAAGTGGCTGAGTGCCAAGTCTCTGTCACTGTCCTCTCTCCTGTCCCCCTCTTCCACTCCCCTCCCCCTTTCCCAATGCCCTGATGGAGGGTGCTCGCCCACACTCTATCTCAACCTGGGCCCTTGGGAGGAGGGGCTTCCAGGGAGCATCTTGAATTACGGGGAAAACGGGATGCACATTGGCATTTTTTTTCAAATTTTAAGAGAAAATTTATTTAGAAAGCCACAGAGGCAGGAGACATGAGCCCGCTGGGCTGCATGGGCTCACGAGACAAGTTCCAGGAGGCAGAAGAAGGGACCCTGGAGCTCAGGAGAGGGAAAGGTACAGGCAACGCCCAGGAAGAAGGGGGGCAGGGGGATGGGAGAGGGAGAGGGAGGGGGAGGGGGAGGGCACCTACATTTGCATTTTCCCTCAGGAGAGGCTTAAAGCTTTTATCAGAAGTTTAAAACAACCGTGTTGGGGACTCCTAAATGTGTCCTTGCGGCAAAACCATCTTTGAAGCAGTGTGTTCCACTGCCTTCCGGGTGTCTCACCACAACCCCCTCCCTCTGCCACTCTCTCCCCGACCCAGGCCTGCACCCCCTCCTCTGTCTGCCTGTCACTGTTGAGGTGTCATCCCTGCAGCTGAGGCTGAGCTTCGCCAGACCCTCCTGCACGCCGCTCTCGGCCCAGGGCTCACCTGTGCCCTGCCTCCTTCACTCCTGGCCCGCCCTCGCAGCCCTTCAGCTTCCACAGGACCCCCTTCTCTCACCAGGGCTGTGACAGCAAACCCCCGCCGCCCCCCACAGTCTCTCCCCTCCACCCTAGTTCCAGGCCTGCTAGCGGAGTCATTTTAATAAAATGTAAACCTGCTCGTGGTCTTCGACAGCCGGAAATCTCGATGGTCAGTTTCACATTGGTGAATCTTACTCTGAGGGCAGGCCACGAAAGCACGCACCACTCACCGTGACCTATGGGGCCCTTCGGAATCACCCAGTGACTGTGAATGGAGAGCCTGGAACATTCCAGGCTGTGTGCCGAATGCTGGGGACATAGTGGTTGCCAGAGGCACCGATTCCTGTCCTCAAAGACTTCACAGTCCACAGATGTGATGTGACAAGCCCCTGAGGGAGGCCAGGGGACAGGTGTCACAGCCTAACGTGGGGAGCCAGGGAGCCCCACCTCCCCTTTGGCACTTGTGATGGTGACCAGCAGGCACAGGTCCAGACAGGGAACCAGCGACCACACGGGCATTGTCCTCAACAGGTGCTTGGGGTTAGGACTGCTGTTTTCAGCCCCATTTTGCAGAGGGGGAGACTGAGGCCTAGAAGGCTCAGGCGGTGGAGCTGAGCTTCCACCCCACCCTGCTGACCCACTAGGTGCCGCGTAGGGCCCGCTGACCTCGGGGACCATGCCCAGTCTGCAGACACGCCAGACACGTCACTCCTTTGTGATACCACCAAGGGTCCCGTATTCCGTGCGGACTCGTCCCCAGGCAGCATGAGCTGTGGCCTTCTCTGCACACACAGCATGTCATAAGTGCTCTTGGAGATGCTATCGGGGGACCTCCCCAGGAGAAGCTGGAAGCCCCGGAGACAACGAGGGCCGACCTCGGTAAAGGAAGACACAGGGCAGAGGCCTGGCGTTCCAGTGGCTCCAGGCAGGGCAGGCAGAGCGGACCAGCCCTCCAAGAGCATCCTCTTCTCTCACCTGCTTGCCTTTGCCCACCCTAGCAAATCTCAGCGTGCGTGCAGGCTGCCCCAGAAGCACTTTGTGGAGACCCCCAGGCCCTCCCCACTCTTGGTGGGCCAGCCAACACTGCCTCCCGCCATGGAAGGCCGCACCCAGAAGGTGGGCCCGAGAGGAAGTAAAACTTCTGAGAAGGAAAAAAGTGAATGCCGTCCAGGGCGGAGAGGCCCTGTGATCCTGTGATCCCTGTGATCCTGTGATCCTGTGATCCCTGTGATCCTGTGATCCCTGTGGTCCCTGTGATCCCTGTGAGCCTGTGATCCCTGTGATCCCTGTGATCCCTGTGGTCCCTGTGGTCCCTGTGATCCCTGTGATCCTGTGATCCCTGTGATCCCTGTGATCCCTGTGGTCCCTGTGATCCCTGTGATCCCTGTGATCCTGTGATCCCTGTGGTCCTGTGATCCCTGTGATCCCTGTGATCCTGTGATCCCTGCGATCCCTGCGATCCCTGTGATCCCTGTGATCCTGTGATCCCTGTGATCCTGTGATCCCTGTGGTCCCTGTGATCCCTGTGATCCCTGCGATCCCTGTGATCCCTGCGATCCCTGTGGTCCCTGTGATCCTGTGATCCCTGCGATCCCTGTGATCCCTGTGGTCCCTGTGGTCCCTGTGATCCCTGTGATCCCTGTGGTCCCTGTGATCCTGTAATCCCTGTGATCCCTGTGGTCCCTGTGGTCCCTGTGGTCCCTGTGATCCCTGTGGTCCCTGTGGTCCCTGTGATCCCTGTGATCCCTGTGATCCCTGTGACCCCTGTGATCCTGTGATCTCCGCTGTGGGGGCCCAGACGAGCAGCTGAGGTGTCTGTTGGGCCGCTCAGGGATGGCTGCCTGGCTCCTCACCTGTGTCCATTGGTCCACAGGCCCGCGGGGGAGGGGCAGCTGCAAGAAGGCAGGGCAGGGATGGGAATGGGGAAGGACAATGAACTCTGACCACAAGCCAAACAAACAAAAATCAAAACCTAAGGAGCGGTTTTGGCCACTCCTGGCATGAAAAGGGACATCGGTTCTAAGCAGTTTGGTTTTCTGTCTGAGGCCTGGACTGAGGGGGAGGGTGGGTGTGGGGGAGGGAGTGCATGGGCTGACCGCTGGGATCCAGAGAACAGAGTGGACACCCCCGCACCTTCATCTTCTCTGTAAGGAGCCCCAAGCAGGCCAAGCGCCCCTGAGTGGCTGTGGCCCAGCGTGGCCACAGGGGACAGGGGTGGAGGTGCAGAGCCCCCGGCCTCGCCTCCCTTTGCCACTGACCCCGCAGCCCCCCGCCTTTCTGCGGGCCCCTGGCTTTTTCCAGAGTCCATGTCTCCCCGACGGCCCAGGTTTCTCTCTAGAGACCCTGAGAGCCTTGTGATCGAATCCATACCGCGAAGCGAGGAGAGGATGTGGGCATTTTTAACTTTGAAAGATAACGTTGGTGGAGATGATACTGGGGAGAGAGGCCCCTGGAGGAGTCTCAAGGGTTGAACGCCTGCTTCCTGTACTTCGCCAGCGCCAAGGACCTGGGCCCGGCAGGAACAAAAAGGTCTGAGATGGAGATGGAAACCCTCAGGGACCCCATCTCATCCCCATCTCGTCCCCTTGGTCAAGCTCTCTCCCCTTCTTGGTGCCTGGTGGACCCAGTCCCACTAGGTGGGGCAAATATCCTGAGATTTCTGAGGGTGCCACACAGACTGTCACCAGGGCCCACATGAGACAAAGGGACATGCTACCACTCAGCTTCCCCTCCAAGCACCACCCCCATGACCCAAGGCTCACGTGTCTGCGATCGGATTCAAATAATGATGTTCCCAGAGCAGGAGTCCACTGAGTCCACGGGTAGGGGAGGCCGCTGCACTTCCCCTCTGAAGTCAGCAAATCACAGCACAGCTCCAGGTGTCATTCTCAGGGCCAGCATGTGGCAGCTGCTGCTGCCCATGGCTCTGCTGCTGCTAGGTGAGTCAGAGTGGCCGGCGGAGGGAGACACTCAGGGTGCCTGGGGCTCCGGGCAGGAGCGGGACCCCTCCGGTGTCTGCAGCCCTGGGTGCAGCTCCCGGGACCAGCCCCTGGAGGTGCAAAGAACGCAGGCGCCAGTTGGCCCACCATCGGGAGGTGAAGGGGAGGGTGACGTCCCCACCCACGTGTGGACCAGAGGGTCTCTCCCATCGCGGCGGTTCGACTTCCTCTCCAGGACTCTTAATGTCTGCTCTTTCCAGGGAGAGGACTTGGGTCGCAGTTGCTTGAGGCTCTCTTTCAGGCAGAGTCGATCCGTATCCTTAATTTGGGGGATGGAACATGGACCAAGGAGTCAGGGGTTGGTGTTGAAAACAGGGGTTTGGGTGGGCCCTGGGGGAGGGGGCTGGAGGCATGGACACTGGAGACCAGCACAGGGACAGCTGGCCATCTGCACGTCCTGACGCCTGGGAACACGGGCGGCTCACGGGGCAGCCGTCCCCGTCTCTGCTCATGCTCACATCTGTCTTCCTCTTCTTTCCTGCAGCTTTGGCGGGCACGCGAGCTGGTGAGTTGGCTTTCAGGGTGTCGGACTGATTGCGTGAGGCCCAGAGGTTGCAGAAGCCACGGGCTGTGGCCAGAGCTGGCGGGGGGTTGGCAGGGGCTATTCCCCCAGCATGGCTTCTCCGGCCAGCTTTCCTGACGGTGAAGAGCGGCACATTGGGGTCAAGATGCTCCAAGCCTGGGTCTCAGACCGGCGTGGCTTTGCGGGGCCGACCCTGGCACTGCACCTCCCGGGAAGGCAGGGCAGGGCCTGCTCATCTCCTGCCCTCGCCCATCCTGTCTTGTCTCCTCAGAAGGTCTCCCGAAGGCTGTGCTGTCCCTGGACCCTGAATGGGACAGGCTGCTCGAGAAGGACAGCGTGACGCTGACGTGCCGGGGAGACCACACGGAGGAGGACAAATCCACACAGTGGTGGCACAATGGGACCCTCCTGCCCAGCCAGGCCTCCAGCCTCTTCATCACGTCGGCCATGGTGAATGACAGTGGGCAGTACAGGTGTCGGACCAACCGCTCCGAGCTCAGCGACCCAGTCCATCTCCAAGTTGTCGTTGGTGAGCGGGGACTCGGGGGCTGGGATCAGAGCCATGATGAGGTGATCCGTGGTCCCTCGGCATTGCCCGCAGGCACGGTGTCAAAGGCGGGGGCGGGACTGCTGCGCCATCCAGTCACAGGAGCAGCATCCACAGAGGACACCCCTGCGCATGGGCTCTGAGGCTCCATAGTCTTTCTTGCACATGTTAACGAGTCTGTTCTCAGACTCCCCTGTCCTCCTCGCTCTCAGACACACAGAGCCCTAATGGCTGCCCGTCTCTGTCCCATCAATGCCCCACGCAGACTTACAGTGTGACTGGGCTGCCTGCGATCCTCCCGGTACCCAGAGGCTCATTCAGCCTGCACGCAACGGTGAGGGCAAAGGCTGGGTGCTGTCTGCAGCACCCAGGCACCAGAGGCAGGCTGGAGTATCTGCGGGGTGCCACCCTGCCCTGGGCACAGTGGCCCCATTGACACCCTGGACTCGCTTGGAGGGGGAGGGGGGGGCCTGGCGCAGGCAACCCACACCGGGGCTCCATGGAGCTGGGCCCCAGCAGCTGGCTGCCCACTGAGCTGACCTCTCCTCACGCGCAAGCTGCAGGAGGGGTGTCTGCTGTCCCGCCAGGAGGGAGACAGCCACCTACGAGCAATAAAACGGGGATTCACCAACAGGCAGCCATAGAAAAAGCAACTCTGGGAGTTGCTGGTTAGCCTGGAACTTGGCTCAGGAGGCCGGCTTCCGAAGTCCAGTCAGGGAGGACAGTATTGCACTGTGACCAGGGCCGCCACCGTCCCCGGGCCAGCCCTGGTCCTCCCCCCTCGTCCCTCCCGCACCCCGGGGCCCAGTTCACTTCTCTCCACTGAGGTACCTTCCTCTTCCTCACTTCTCTGGGCAGAGCCTCCCCACCCCACCCCCATCCCATTCTGTTCTCTCCGGCCCCGGAGTCTTGTGATCTTAGATCTTAGATGGTGTCGCACTTGCCACTTTCTGTTGTGACTATTTCTGAGTCACTTGGAAGTCAGGATCGTGCGGCCTAGTCCCCAGGGCACCCCCAGCCTGCACAACACCGGTGCACGTTCAATGGAATATCTGTCCGATGAACACGCGCAGACGGTCCCTGAGTGTGTGGCAGGACAGACTGGGACCAGCGTGTTCCCCCGAAGGCCACCAGAGCACGTGCGGAAGTGCGGTATGGAACCTCCACGCTGACGACTGTCCATCTCTGCTCACACGGCACGCGGGTGTGTAGGCACGTGGCCTCTTTTGATAAGCGGTATCTCTTAGTAAATAGTGAAGGCTACCTTCTGCTTGGCAAGTATTCCAGGTAGAGAATTTTCACGTCCTACCAATTTTGGTTAGCATAAAAGAGTCAAATTTTTTCAATTACAGTAAGTTTTATTGTTTTGTTCTTCTTACAAGCGTCATTCAGTTTTCAAAAATATGTGAAAGGAAAAGGGAGAAAATTAAAACAATCCACCGCCCCGCCCTGCCGCCGCCACCCGCCCAGGAAACCTGTTAATATTTAAAAAGAAAGTGTGTGATCTTCCGAGTTTGGCTTCTGTGAGCATATACTTTCTGCATCTTTTTCCCTTAACATTGGCTCACGGCTGTTTCTCCTGACATTTTACAATTTGTCTGCAGTTCAGGTCCAACCACTGGCTCCCTCCGTGTGGAGTCTGATCACTGGACAAGGCAGCTGTGGGTCCGGTGTGCTGGCGGTGCGAGCGTTTTCGCTCTTGAAGGCTGTGCTCAGGGATGAAGACGGGCTCGAGGGGGCCCTGTGGCCCTCAGACACCCCCGTTCCCCGGGGCACGCTGGTCTCTCTCCTCCTTGACCTTTAGATGGAGCTCTCCCTCACGGTATCTGCAGCCGCTCCTCTGGCTGCCCGGGGAACTTGTTCCTGGCTGCTGCAGGGGTCTTCCAACGTCTCAGCAAACTGTGTGTTCCTTCTGCAGAGCACTGCTGTCAAATGCAGTTTTGACCCTTTGATCTAGAATACGCTGGGCGCCTTGCCACCTGCCTTCGCACGCCGAGGGCAGCCCTCCACCCTGCAGATAGGTGGCTTCTCACCTGCCTCTTCACAGGGTCCCTCTGCCCTGGCCGTGGTTCTGACTGTGTGTCTGCCCCTCTCCCCCCGTTAGACAGAAGGTCTTGGTTGGCTCGAGCTCTCACACAGGCCTGGGGGATTGGGGGGTGCTTTTTCCCGGGGGGAGCTTGTGGGAAGGGCTCCCAGTCTGCTGTCCACCTGCAGATCTGGTGGCTAGTGTCCCTTCACTAGTGCGTGGTGCCAATCACCGAGGCCACCCGGGCCTGTGGTCTGTGTCTTTCAGGCTGGCTGGTGCTCCAGGCCCGCCGCTGGGTGGTCCAGGTGGGGGAACCCATCTTCCTGAGGTGCCACACCTGGAAGAACTTGGCTGTCTACAGGGTCCAGTATTTCCAGAACGGCAGAGGCAAGAAGTTTTTTTCCCACAACTCTGCCTTCCACATCCCAAGGGCCACCGCCAAGCACAACGGCTCCTACTTCTGCCGGGGGATGATCAACAACCGGCGGAACGAGTCCTCCGAGGCCGTGCAAATCCTCGTGCTGGGTGAGCAGGGTGCGGGCCTAGGGGCCCCGGCGGGGGTGGGGACCAGCAAAGCCACAGGCCTCTCTGAGCCCCTAGTTTCCGTGACAAAGACCACGGGCACCTACCGTCTCCCCTGTGGGCCGCATGCTGCGCTAAGTGTCTCCTTGCCTGGCACCCCCACCCCACTGCCCTATGACCGCGTGGTGGGAAGGGCACCACCAGCTCCCCCGCACAGAGGAAGGAACTGAGACGGAAAACAGGGGGTTATTAACTTGCCCCTCGGGTAACACCCAGTAAAATGAAGGAATGGGACAGGCACCCATGTGCTCTGAGGGATGTTTGCCCAGTTTCTGTGGAGCACCCCCGTGGAGAGGGGGGTCAGAGCCCCCTCCCCCACCCCCACACACGGTGCTCCTGGACTCCCGGATGTCACTAATGCCCCCTGTAACCAGCCTGAGACTGCACAGTAAGACACACACCCTCTGAGACTTTAACAAAACAAAGACATAATCTGTGCGACGATAATTTCATGGCAATTGAAGTTTAAAGTCTACACTCTGAATGAGTGAGGGAAAGAGGGGGCCAATGCTGAAGCACATGGGCCAGAATGCCAGCAATTAGTAAATGTAGGTAAAATATGTATATGAGAGTTCATTGTATTATTCTGGTAACTTCTTGTAAGTTTGAAGTTAAATCAAATTCAAGAGTTAAAAATTTGAAATTAAAAATCCAGTCTAATATCACCAGTTTGTAGACAGCCGCGAGGAGTGGGTTTTCAGCAACAGCATCAGGGGCCAAGAGGGTGAGAACCAACAAGCCCCGCCTCCTTCCTTTCTGGGTGGGCGATTAGTCACTGGGCCTCTCGGTGGAGAAACGGTATCAATTTTCCTGCCAATAAGTATCACATTTCAATGGTTCGCCTTATTTTTCGAATTTCCTTTAGTGACAATGAACAACATGGGTGGGAACAATGAGTGTCATTTTCAGACACAAGATAAAAGTTACTGAGTTAAGACATAAGATTCTCACACCAACTTGAACTTTGTCAAGTTTTATAAGTTCACACACCAAACCCCAAACCCTCATTTGCTCGGCTTCCCCAGGCACCACCTCCCTGGGACAGGAAGCTGCTTCTGCTGCGGTTGGGAGGGCCGCAGGGGCAGCTCCAGGGGGGCGGGGGAGGGGGCAGCCTGAGAGGAAGCAAAGGCTTCCGGCCACCCCACCGGCCCTGGGAACCCAGCCTGGACGCTGTCAGAAGGGCACTCCACTAAGGGCCTCGCTCTTGATTCCCAATTTCTGCCCTGACAGCTGCTGTTTCCCCGCCCCTCTGCCTCTCCTCATAGATGTGGCAATTCCACCTGTCCCACCCGGGAAGCTGGTCACCATCTGCCTGGTGCTGGGATTCCTGTTTGCCTTGGACACGGGGCTGTATTTCTCTGTGCGGAGAGACCTTCAAAAGTCATTGAAGAAAGGAATGGCAGCCACATGGAGCAAGAGCCCTGAGGACAAGCAAGAGCAATGAAAGCAGAACCTCTGGACCCCTCTCTGTGCTCCCTGCTTCGTGGTCGCCAGCACCCACCTCTGAAACAGCAGGAAATCTGCACCCCAGAGTCCGGGCTGAGGGCCCTTCACCCAATCCTGTTTTCTCTTGGTCTCCAGTGAAAAGGAAAGGCCTGATTTTTTAAAAAATACTACCGTCCTGTTTAGTGCTCAGTCTGGTTTCTAAAGTTTGCTCTGAATCATAGTTGACATACACTGTTACGTTAGTTTTCGGTGTGCGTTATCGTGACTTGACATTTAATATACTTTACAAAGTGATCACAAATGGCTTGTGATCCTCAGGGGCCACCTATGAATCCCCTGGGGGCAGCTGCATTACCAGGACTTGAAGGCTCAGAGCTACACAGCCCCCTGTCCCAGCCAAGCAGCGGGACAATCTCTGCCCGGCCACCCTTGATGTGTGGACGTTTTTCTTAAGTAACTGGAGATGTAGATGAGAGAGTTCATGGCTGAGTGCCAGCTGGACCGTGGTCTGCACCCTGCCACAGGGCTGGTGCCACCAGGGCACACCACAACTCCTCAGGCAGACTGTGGGGACTGCTGGGGGGTCTGGGAGAGACAGCAGAGCCCGTGAAGGGGGTGGCTAGGAAAGAGCAGGGTGTTCCAGGACAGACTGGAGGACACCCCGCCAGCTCATCTCCCTAGAAAACAGGGGCCTAAAATCAAGGTTTGGGTGGGGGCTATGGTGGGGGGCAACCCTGTCAGAATTGGGATGGTGTGCTCATGTGTCATGATGAACGCTCTTCACGTCCTGAGGAGAAATGGTCCTAGCAAGGGAGCTGGGCAAGGACAGGGAAGAGAAAACACAGAGCCACCCATGTGCCCTGGGAAGTGGAGCAGCATCACCATTCCAGACTTAGATTGGTCAGCAGATGTCACCGGTGTGCGCCGAGAAAGTGCAACAAGAAAGAGTCAGCTGGGGAAGGAGTGGGCAGCTGGGGACACTTTGTTGGCCAGGGTGGTGGGAATGAGAGAGGCGGGGACTGCGAACCGGCTTTTCTGCTTCGCTGACTGAGGTCTGCCTCTGCTCGCCTCACTCAGTAGGACAATGGGAGGATAACCAGGCTGAATGTGCTGAACCCCACCCCGTTCAACCGTGACATTTTGATCCCTCAGCTCCTAGGCCATGGGGGTGAGGAGCGGCCACTCTCCTGAAAGAAAGCCGTAGCTCTGTCTTCCTGCCTTCCAAGGTTCCAACAGAACGTTTTTTGACTCCGGTAAAGCATTTTACAACATATTGCTTGCTCCTCTCCAACAGAAGATGGAAAACCCGTGGTACTAAAACAAAAATGCCAAAACCCTTCTCACCTCCTGTTCGTCCGGGCTGATGGACAGCCCTCTCCATCAGCAGCAGTCCGGCCACAGCTCCTAGGAACGGGTCAGCTGGCTGATTCACCAAATGCGCGCAGGCGTCCTCTGCAGGTGTAGGGACGGGCAGGTGAGGAGGGGGGGGGGGCAGAGGTAGTTACGAGCACCGGGCAGGAAGGAGAAGGCACAGGTGGGAAGCGGGCAGGGCTTGAGCAGAGGGGCAGGGTCAGCCGCGGCCGGCCGTGCTGAGCTGTTCGCGGAGTCGCCTGGAGCTTGCCGCTGCGGGAATCTGGCCCGAGCTCAGGCCGCAGCCAGTGTCCGCGGAAACCCTGGGCACTCGGCTCACTCACTTGGCGCCCACACTGTGCCCAGCTTGAGTTTAGGTGCTGAAGACCTCAGGAGGAACAACACAGGGTCACTCTGTCATCCTAGTGGGAGAAACGCCTGCGGGAGGAGAGTGTAGAGGGCTCGTGGGGGAGGATGAGTGGGAGTTAGCCAGGCGGAGCAGAGAAAGGCCCGCCGTCCACCAACGACTCAAAGGGCGAGGGGTAGCGGTGAAGGGGGGGGGAGGGGTGTGCCTGTCCAGACCCTGCAGGCCACCGAGGGGCGTGGCCACAGCAGGTTTGCGCTTCGGACGTCCCTCTGCAGGAGCTGGCAGGATGGGAGAGAGGACAGCTGGCGACAGGCACCCAGCGGCCGCGGCGGTGGACCGAGGGCCCAAAAGAGGCTGCGGGTGTCGGGACGGAGACCCAGAAGCTCAAAAACAGAGGCGCGCGTCCCTGGGTGGGCTCGAACCACCAACCTTTCGGTTAACAGCCGAACGCGCTAACCGATTGCGCCACAGAGACAGGCAAGCATCACCTACGACGCCGAGTCACTTGAGTGAAGAACCAAGACGTAGTGTCACATCCCCAAATAGCTGTGGCTAAGGGCACGGGAACCACCGGGGACAATCCCCTCCCAGCGGCTGCCGCGCGAGCCCAGCAGGTCCCCTCCCGCGCTGTCACCTGCTGGGGTCGCGAGGCTCAGAAGGGGCGCAGCGAGGACGAAAGGACCAGGGGTCTCCCGGGAGCCCGCGGCGGGCGCTCCCCGTGGATTCCGCAGTCCCCGGGTTCTGCTCCGAGAACTCCTGAATTCCTGTGCACGGGCGCGAGTGTTAGCGCAGAAGCACTGTCTTGTGAAAACGTGAAACACCAGCCGTGCCCTGCGAAGTATAAAATCTAAGGAAGGGAGCCTAACACCCCGAATCACCTCCCCAGCCCAGCTGTTCCGAGTGGATCCCGCCTGTGGGCTGGTGCCCACGCTTGATAGATGCCTGTGGTTCACGGACTTGCCCACGGCCCAGAGGGTCCAGGTGTCGGAGGGCAAGGACCCCTTTTCCAACATCGCCAACCCGGGCTCCTGGTCAGTGCCACCGAGAGAACGGAGAGAAGCTCCTGTCTTTGTCCCTGGGACGTTTCACGGCCACAGGCTTCTTGAATCACGTCACCGTCCCCAGGCGTCTCCAGCCACTGGTCGCAGCGCTTCGTCCCCCAGTCCCGGCCCCTCCGAAGCCCCCGCACAGAACCTCCTTCTCCGACCCGCACCGCCAACGCGCCCAGCGCACGTGGAAGCTTTCGGCCTCCTCCGGCGAAATGAAAATGCCTCGTTCGGGGAAACCACACCTGCAAATAAAACTCTGGTGCCTTCGGCTGACCCTTCAACTGGGTGCGGGCAGCGGGGAGGGTGAGAACGGAGGCCGGGAGGCTGGAAGCTCCAGCGCCCGGCAGAGAGTTGAAGCGCTGCCGCCCCAAAGGAGACAAAAACCCTGGAAACGGCATAACTGCTCGAATAGGGAGCCACAAGGTACAACACAGTGAAGGCAGCTAAATCATGTTTTAAACGTGTCCACATTTTAAATAAACACTGAAGTAGGGTTTTTTTTGGGGGGGGGCGGGGGGGAGACAGGCATTATATGATTCCAAGTTTGCACTGTCAAATGCCCGAGATAAATTTACAGCAAAATACTAATAAGGATTTCCTGGATGATAAAAATACGTCTGCCTTTTCTTTCTTTGCGATTTGTTTATTCTCCACGGTTTGCACAAGGACCATGCGGTACCACGGCGTCCAGGAAAAACACCTCTTTACAGGTGAGCATGAGCCGGGGCCCGGGACCGCCGAAGGCCCTGCGCGAACGCAGCCCTCGCGTTGGCGAGGAGAGCAGGGCTCTGCCAGACCGGCCCGGGGTTTCTGTGCCGTCTGCATGGCCCCGAAAGCTTCGTTTGCGCCCGGAAACCGAGGAAGGAGAGGCCGCCTCGCCAGTGCGTGCGCACTCGAGCGCGCGGGTCGTCGGGGCACGAGAAGGACGAGGAGGAAAGGCCGAGGGGGCTCAGAGCGCGGGGCCGACGGCGGAGCCGGTGCTCGGGGGTCCCTTCCGGTGGGCGGCGGGGACGGTGGGGACCGGAGGCGGCCCGACCAGCGGCAGCACCGGGGGAAGCTCGACTGCGGGGTCAGCGGCCCAACGCATTTCACGCCGAGCCGGGGTCAAAGCGCACCCACCTCAACGGTCACTCGTCCTCTCCGACATTCTCAGGCGAGAGACAAACCCGTAGAGAAAACCTGGAGCTGTGTGAGAATTATTTTTGTTCCAGGCGGGGGAGAACTTACACAAAATTCTGGAAAGGAGGGGGAAAGAAAAAAGGGAAAAAAAGAAAAACAACTCGTGTCTCCCCGTCGGGGAATCGAACCCCGGTCTCCCGCGTGACAGGCGGGGATACTCACCACTATACTAACGAGGAAAACCGCGAGCGGAGGCTGAAACTAAAGGCTTAGGAAGTTACTTACAAGTTTGTAGGCGTTGTCGCTAGTTGCTGACAAAGTTGCATTTCGCTATGTAGACCGCATAACAACCGAAACGTAACGGGAGTCGGACAGAAAACTAAATTTCCTGATAGCCACGTTGGAAAGTCAGCAGAAACAGCTAATCATTTCCTTAATCGACCGTACTTAACCCAGCATATGCAAAATACCGTACACATTAATTAGATTTTTTCGTACGTAGCCTTCACACCGGCATGTGTGCTACACTCACCCACAACACAATTGAGTTAGGAGGTTCATTTTTCATGGGAGAAGCTTGGTCCTAACTGAGATGCCACCCACTTGATGATGAAAAGAATTGGCTCATACGCCCGAGCTGCTCCTAACATGCCCAGAAATCTCCAGGAGATGAGTTGAGGGTGGATTTAGAGCTTTCCGTTTATTCCACTCAATGAACACACTACACGTGCTCGGAGGCTGGGCGATTGCGGCGCACCGCTTCCCCTCCGAGCTCAGAGTTTGAAAAATGACAGAAAGGGAAAGAATGAAGCTGGGGTTGCGCGAGAAAAAGGTTGCGTTGGCCGGGAATCGAACCCGGGTCAACTGCTTGGAAGGCAGCTATGCTCACCACTATACCACCAACGCCACACAAGCGTGCTTTCCGGAATCCTGCTCATGAGCGCAGTGCCCGCCGCGCACCCTCCACATCTGCTTCCTGGCGTTTTGTCTGCGACCGCGAGGCGCCCTCTCCGCAGGACGCACTCCAGCCACGCCCCGCCTGTGGTCTCCGCTGCGGGGCGCCCCGGCACTGAGTCTGCTGGGCATCTCACCTCAACGGCGATTTGGGGCGGAGGGTCGAGGGAGACCGCTGGCGAGGGACCCACCAGGCGTGGTCGGCCCCACCGGAGACGGGGTGCCAGGGAAAAGGAGTCTTCACTAATTAGGATGTGCCGAGGCAGGACGAAATAGGAAAGAGGGTTTGGGGGCGGTCTTACTTTCCCTGTTCGGAGAAGGAGTGCAGGGACAATTCTATTTTATGTAAAACTATAAACTCTGCCCTCAGGTTCTTGACGTCATGACACAGCACACTAGGAGGAATTTAAAATTAAATAAGAAGAAACACTTGCCGGTTGTCAGGATGGCCGAGCGGTCTAAGGCGCTGCGTTCAGGTCGCAGTCTCCCCTGGAGGCGTGGGTTCGAATCCCACTCCTGACAAACTTGATTTTTGGTTTGTTTTTTCTTCTTTTGCTTCCTTTTTTTTTCTCCAGTCAACACAGCAATTCACGGAGAGAGGACTATGGATCAATCAATTACCACCTGTTCATCCTGCATATCTACCTTTAACGGTTGTGCTGCCCGGTGAAAATACAATAGGACTTTTTTTTCCTTTCTGTAGGCAGGAGACTAGGTTATGAAATCAGAGAGCAGTTGAGACTAAGGTCCATCCCTATAAAAACATGTTTTTTTCCTTTAGATGCCGGCTTCTCAGTGCCTGTTTATCGATTTCTTTATTCGACAGCGATGCACTGAGCCTTTTCCATATACCAGATACACCCCAGTAGACCAAGGTTCCTCTAACAGAAAGAAAAGGCCCCACCCCAGGGCCCTCCGTCTGCTGCAGCTGGGCCGGCCTTTCCAGGCGCAGGCTGCTGTCAAAGCCTCAGGCTCCCTGCACCGACCCACTCCCACCACCGGTTCTAACTCAGGAGCCTTGCCTCATCACCAAGAGCGGGGAAAGAACTCACCAGAAGGAATGGGGCTGGGTGGAGTCACAAAGGGAAGGTCTTGGAGTTACTTGTTTCAACTCCTTTTTCTTGAAGATTGCGAATAGGCCAGCCTTTGCTTTGGGAGCAGCTGGCTATGGAGAAATCTTGTCCTTATGGGAAGAGGGTGAACTGTCAAGCCAAAGAGGTTGGATGTGTGAGCTCCCTAGGCGTGAGGGTGGAAGGGCCCTTGGTTGATTGTGAAAGTCTGCCAAACTGCATTCTCTGTTATTTACTAGACTATGGCCTTGGGAAGTGCCTTGGACTTTTCTGAGCCTTCCTTTACTTGTAGAAAGGCGGAGGCAGAGTCACTGTATTAGTGAGGTAACCTGAGAGCTCATTAGAAATGCAGACCTCAGACCTGGACATCCGCCTTATAAGACCCCCAGGTGTCCTAAATGCATATTAAGCGTGGTTGGCCCTGGGCTGTCCCCTCTGTCTTTGCGCAGGTTGACGTCGAACTTGCTCCATCCTGTCCCTGCTTCTCACCAGGCTCACTTGACTCAGAATTAAGTGAGCACTTGCGCTGTCAGACCCTGTGCGCAAAACAAAGGCCTGAAAAGTTAAACTGCAAAGTGTGGACTGCAGACGGCGATGGCGCGCGCACAGGAGACACGAAGCAAGCAGGCGCGGTGGGACCTGAGCCACGTGATCGAGGCAAGGCCTCCAGCGGTGAGCCTCGGGGACTCCCCAAACCCACGGGTGTGATTCGGTGAGACCAGCACTCGCCCCAGGCTGCCCTTCCCACACACCAGTCGGATCACGAAGAAAGCCAGATGGGCGCAAAAGGAGGGCCAGCTGGGACCCCATGTGGACTCGGTGGCGGTGGGTGCCCACGGCTCTGAAAGTTGGTTGCTAATCCCACCAGGGGTTCAGTCGCTCTGTTTTAAAGTCTGCACACTGTTTGGCCTGGAAACAGACTGGCAAGCTTCTACATTGGGACTGGAACGGGATGGACACCAGAGACGGGATGGGGTGCAGATCAATACTGTAAAAAAGTCACCTGGCCTGGGTGTTGGTGGTTCAGTGGAAAAATTCTTGCCTGCTACGTGGGAGGCCCGGGCTTGATTCTTGATCATGCAAGCGAGCTGTTGCGACGTGTTTTCCTTTCTCTTTCTTTCTCTTTTTCTTTCATTTTTCTTTTTTCTTTCCCCTCCCCTTACTGTAAGAACTTATGACACTGAGATCACAGTTGTCCGAAAGCTGGCTTCTCAGAACCGCTTCCCTCTCCATCACCGGAGACCTGGTGCAACCCTGTGGCCCTCGGGGAAAGGTGGTAGTGGCGAGCACAGAGCACCCCGAGGGGCTCGGGGACCTGTCCCCCTCTGTCGTCGAGCTCGTGTGGCACAGCCCCAGGGGGCCTGCGGCCTCAAGCTCTCTGTCCTGAATCCGGAACATCCGGTGTGACCTTGGGGGTTCTGCTTGGCGTCAGCATCCGCTGAAGACCCCGAGGGACGCATTGGGGACACCAGAGGGACAACAGGAGCACAAGGGCGCAACCGCCGCACCAGGGTCTCCAACCCGCATTCTGGGAAGCTCTGCACCTGAGCGCAGGGCCTGTCCCCAGACAATGTTCAACCCCTGGCGCTTATTAAAGGTCTTCATTTAAGGTCAACTGTTATGTTATCTTTGTAATTTGCCCAATTCTAAGGAAACTACTACTCTTTTTAAAGAGACTCCAAAATCCCTTGCTCCGTAAGTGGCTCTTTTGTCCTCAGGTGGCTGGGAAGCTTCGGGAAGCTGCGGGGCCTTGGAGGACGAAGACAGACGCAGAGCTCCGACCGACGCGCACAGGCTGCCTCCTTCAACCTATTTTTTTTTTAACCTGCCAGCTTTGAATTCCTTCACTCTCGGGGTCCAAGCTGGCCAGGCCTGGATGTCACAGTTGGGACAGTTAGCCAAGGGCTTGCGAGAGGAGGGTCCCAACTCAGAAGGGGAAAGGTAGCCTGGCCTGGGGGCTGTGACCTGGCCTGTTCAGCAACTGCCTGGCCAAGCTCCCCCTGCCTCCCCGCCCCAGCCCTCAGCATCCTGAAAAACCCACCAGCCCCCCAGCCCAGAGCTCCATCCAGGTAGAGCCCTACTAAAGCCAGCCACTGTGAGGCTGGACATGGACCAAGCACCACCCTCTTCCAATGTCACCCCCTGCCCTACCTGTTCATTCAGAGGCTACATTTCAACATACCTACCTATTCATGCTGAGGGACTTAGTCTGAGCATCTTGAAAAACAGACCAGCGTTACAGAGGCGACTTAAATACAAATTGCGAAGTGGGCTGGGGAGGGCGGGGGACTAGGGCTGAACACAAAAGCAAGCTGCAGAGCAGAACGTGACGTGTGGTCCCAGACTGTGTACGTGAAGGTCTAGGACGCAGCGACCTGGACATCTTTTCGAGCTTCTGGGCCGTAGCTCCCTCAATGCTAAAATGAGGAGATTGGACGTCATGTCTAAGGACTGGGTGGGTTTAAAACTCTCCACATGCACTGACGAAGTTACTCATTCCATGAATATTTATTGAGGTCTTTACCATGTGCCAGACACTGACCCTGAACCCTAGGCATACACAATAGTGAGTTCTGATGGTAGGAGGGTTGGACAATAAACCATTACACAGGTGACCATACGGTGTATGTGCTGGTGATAAATACCGTAAGAAAAAACAGGGCAGGAGGGGTAGAAGACGGTGGGGAGTGCAATCTGAATGACCAAGGACACCTCACTGCTAAGGTGGCATTTGGGTACAGACCATGATGAGGCATGATGAGACATCTGTAAGAAAGAACATTCCAGATACAGGGAACACCATAAGCCCTGGGCAGAAGTAAGATTGGTGTGTTGAAGGGGACAAGGAACAGCAGTGGCTGAGGCCAGAGGCAGAGAGGAGGAAGTTCAGGGGCAGCCTAAGAACATTGTAAAGGCTTTAGCTTTAAAGTGCAAAAGGAAGTTACTGCGTGGCTTTGAACAAAGAAATGAGAGATGGACGCACATTTTTAAAAGGTCCCCGGCAGCTGTGGTAACAGACTGGATGGCAGGCTGTTGTGGCCCTCCAAGCGAGAGACAATGGCAGCTGAGGGCTAGCGGTCCTGGCACACAAAGAAGTGGTCAGATCGCTGGGTTTGTTTTGAAAGTAGAAGCAGGACTTAGTGAGTTTTGTGTCTTTGAGGAGGCTCTGTCCAGGACGTGTGGAAACACATTTGCTGTCAGTACTTGTAGAGTTGGGTGGCTGTGACCATGCCTTGACCTTCAGGAAGTTGGTAAAGGCGAGCCTGGTGCGGTTGAGCTCTGAAGCTGACAGGCCCTTCCAATGCGAGAGGCCCCTGCGCCCACGCTGCTGTCCAGGAGGGGCCGGGCGAGGGGGAGAGGTCTGGCCTGAAGAGGCGCTGCAGCTCTTACACTCCAGGATGAGGGGTCATTTGTCCTCGAGGCTCTTGCTCCATGTGACCTTGTCATTCCTCAGGTAGCCCATTGAACTTTGAAGTTCTTTCCACACAGAGAAATACAGCCCCGTGTCCACTGCAAACAGGAGTCCTATCACCAGGCAGAACGCAATTCGGAGCCACCGAGGAAAGGACGCCGGGGTGGGAGGAAAGGCCACACCTATCAGAAGAGGCAGAGGGATGGGCGAATGACAGTTGTTAAGGCAGAAACGTAGGACCCGCCATCAGCACCCCAGAGCTTCCTTTGGAAGGTCCTCCGAGGACCTGGCCAGGAGCAGACGGGCCCAAATGTGCAGGGTGCCTCTTCGCCTCTGCGTCTTCCTGAGCAAAGCACTGGGCACACTTCCCCAGGGCTCACCCCGCACACAGCACACGGCAGCCCTCCCCGAGGCGGGCCTCTTCAGCTCACAATCAAGACCCTGCAGGCTCATAGGAAACTCTTATCTGTCCCTTCAAGAATGTAAATTAGGGGCCTTGCCTCTAAACAGCGACCACCAGAAATCACTTTTCATGGCCGATCTGGGGGGCAGGAGAACTACCAACTACTGAGTGCCTGCCCTTCTTCTCGCCCGGCAAGGAGCTTTCTCTTCTCTCAAACCCCAGGTCTCTGACCTAACCTTTCGGTCGCCAGGGCGTCTTTCCCCATCATCCCTCTCTGTCCCTGCACCTCCCCTGGCACGTCTGCGGGGTTCCCTTATGCACATATGTAATCAAATTTGCTCAATTTCTCGTTGACCTGGCTTGTGTCAATTTAATGGTTAGACCAGACGAAAGGACATTTTCCTTCCTCCCCCCACAAGGTCATAGAGGAAAAGGTTTTGTGGACACAGAGGGTTGGCAAAACGCCTCATGACACTGAGTTGAAACATTTTCTTTACAACGGGGCCTCTTGAAGACTTCCTGTACATCAGGACTATAAAAGCCTGGCAAGGTGCTCTGTGACTGGGGCCCGGCCTTCGGGGACGGTACACTAGGAAACCCACAGACCACATCAACAGCACCTCACTCACCAGCTCCCATGCCCAGGGCTGGGTGCAGCTCACAAACTAACCCTAGCCAAGTAGCAGTAGCTTGCAGCGCCTCCTGAAGAGGCGCCACCCAGGCATTACAATGCACCATTTCTCAACGGCAGACTCTGTACCAGAGAGACTGTTGGGCTGTGTGGCTGCCCTGAGCCCGGAGTGGAGTCTCTGCCGAGAGGACCTTTAGGGGGTGACCGTGGGCCTCGGGGTCCTACGGACAGAGGGATGCTGGACACAGCGGAGTGGTTTGAATCTGGTGGAAAGAGGGAGGGTTGGGAACTCCTGCTAGATGGATCTGAGAGGATGGGAAGGTGGCTTTTGTCCCTTGAGAGTTCAATTTCCAAGTGAATGACACCATTTCTGTGCTCCCTTAGGAGTGGGCTGGAACAGGAGAGCTGCAGGGCCACCCAGCACACAGGTCGGGCCAGGACCCCGCAGGTTCCTGTTGACGCCCGCCCTACCCAACCTTCCAGGCCCAAAGCTCCTTGAACAGCCTTGGCTCCCACCTTGGACAGTGATGCTCACGGGGTGGGACGTGTGCTTCGTCTGCCCGATCTGTCCGGAGCAGTGGTACTTGCCGCTGTGGCTGACGTTAGCGTGTGAGATGATGAAGCTGGCATTGGCATAGGAGAACCACCTGGATGTGCCGTCCTGGAAGAACGAGATCTTGAACAGAGGCTTGTTCTTCCAGCTGTGGCACCGCAGCATGAGGGGGTCACCCTCCTGCAGCAGCAGGCGCGGCGTCTGCAGCAGCAGCCAGTCTGAAGGACACAGAAGGGAAGGGAAGGCGCTGAGGCTGGATGCCGGGGCCCTTGCAGCCTCCTGCCTGCAGCTGCAGTGCTCACAGAGGTGAGAGGATTTCGGAATGAAAGATGCTTCCTGGCAGATGTTCCCTGTGAGTCTGCAGGACCCTTGAAGGATAGAAGTCTTCAGAGATTTCAAATATAAAGAGTAAGAACCCACTGCCCGGGGGGAGGTGGGGTGGGTGGAGGGGAGGCAGGTAGGAATTAAACCCACTGCACTGGAGTAGGGAAGTTTTAGTGCATTTCAGCAGCGGCGGAAGTTATAGAACAGGACCTGAAACCCGTTTGTGTGGACACAGCATTTACGGGCTGGGGGTGACTAACTTGATGGCAACTTTTGACCAAGTTTTCGGAAGTGAGGAAGTAACCAGCAGAGCCCTAGGAAAGCCTCAACCATCCTGAACGGAATCTTCCATCCACAAAAGCAATGTAAGGGTGTGACCTTTTGAATTCAGTATTCAGACGTGACTCTGAACAGGAGGAGCAAGTTCAAACAGCCTTTTAAAGGGGAAAGCGCCTTTGCGCTCAGCCACCAAACAGCCCCACTTCCAGCCACCCCTCCCTTCACTGACGGCAGAGCGGTCAGATTCCAGAACGCAGGTATTTTGGAGGACAAGTCTATCAGGACTGTTTCCCAAAAACCCGCCTAGAAAAAAACCCAATTGCTCTAATTGCTATAAAAATAAGTACTATAATTTATTACACCTTATTTAAATGCAAACATTTAAGAAAGCCATATTCCGAATATGAAAGACAAGGTCTAGTCTGTTTGTTTTTTACTGATTGAATTTAGAAAGGGAGAGAGACAAACATCGCAATGTGTTCACTGATTGCTTCTTGCGTGTGCCCTGACCAGAGATCGAACCCACAGCCGTGGTGTACGGGGCACGCTCTAACCCCCGGGCTACTGGCCAGGGCTGAAACAAGGTGCAGTTGATAAGACAGTGTGAAACAGAAATCTGAAGTCGGGGTTCTGATTTTGGCTTTAACATTAACTTCCGGGCTCTGAGACCCCCTGGGCTTAATTCCCGTGTACAATGAAGGGGTGGGACCAGGCGGTTTCCCTCTAATAACCCTTCAGATCCAAGTTTTTAAAATCCCAATTTTTCTGGACTTCTGCGCAAGATGGCAGCACAGGTAACTGTAGTACGCCTCCTCCCACAACCGCATCACAGTTACAACTGAACTGCAGAACAACCATCATTCACAGCCACCTGAAATTAAGTTGAATGGAACTCCTACAACGAGGGGATTGCAGAAGAAGCTACATTGGGATGGGAAGAGGGGTGGAGACACGGGACCAGCTGGTCCCAACACCCACGTGTGGCAGGTAAAAATCAGGAGGGATATTTTGGTTGCAGAGGTCCCCCCCTGAGGAGCGAGGGGTCCCCCAGCCCAAGATTCCAGTGCCAGGAAGAGAAGTCCCCATAAACTTCTGGCTGTAAAAACCAGCAGGGATTGTGGGTGAGACTGAGGCTGCTGGAGTCCCATGCAGTTCCTCTTAAAGGACCCACACACAGACTTATGTGGATCACCCCCTCTGAGCTCCAGTGCTGGGGCAGCAGCTTGAAAAGCACCAGAAACACACAGGGAGGGCCTGAGGTGTCCGCATCAAGACAACAGCTGGGGGACAGCCTTCTCCCACACAGAAGAGCTGGCAGAGGCCAGCGTTCCTTTGATAAGCCCTCCCCTGCCCCACCCCCACAGAGCCAGCTGGCAGGCAGGTGGCAACTGAGTCTCCATCAACCTGACTCACACTGTTTGCCCCACCCTGGTGAGTCCCTGAGACCCTGCCCCACCCAGCTTTCAGGCCCACCCAAGCTGTTTCCAGTGGCTTTTCCATACGAATGGATTGAATTGGTTCATGCTTCAGATTTTCCTAAAATCTCTCAGACAAGCAACATCTGGCCTGGGTGTGCCCTGTACTTCTTCCTAAATGTCCCCAGGCCCGGCACTAACAGAGCTGGCCTTGGGCCACCACTTGGCCTCGCTGGGCACCTCCAAGCCCAGCACAAGCAGCAGTCATCTGCAGATCACCTTGTAGCTCATGCCCGGTAGCCCTGGACAGAACACAGGCGGTGGCCGACCTTGGCCTGCACCTCCCAGGAGGCCCCAGAGCCAGCGCACCCAGGTGACAGTTTCAGACCATGTCAAAGCACCACCTCCACAAACAACACACTCGAAGGGCGAACTCAGCGGGCACCAGGGCCCGGCTGAAGTCCGTCCTGTTCTGGGGGGTGGGGCCCTGCCCGGCTGATCCTCCACTGTGGTCAGTGATCACACTTACTGGCCTGGGGGTAAATCCCTCCCATTGAAGCACAGACAGCAATCAAGTCTCGGTCACAACAAGAGCGTGCTGTGTCCACTCCTGTGTGCCTGGGACAGGACAGTGAGAAGCTAGGAGAATTCGTGGGCGAGTGGAATGGGGAAACTGAGACAAGACAATCAAACAGGCAGAGAGTTTGAGTCATTTAGAGCGGGCAGGCGAATTGCAAGGCCTCATCTCCCCTAACCAGAGAACATGTGACCTCCCCGCCGGAGACCACATGCTCCCATCCTGGGAAGACAGGAATTCTAGTGCGAATGGAGAGAACACTCTGGAACAAAGGAGCCAGCTTGGGAAGAAGTTGCACGGCTCCTGTCAGCCCCCTCCTCCCAAAAGCAACAGCACAAGTCTCTGCTCTCCTTAGGAACCCCCCCCAAATTCCCACCTTTCCTCTATGTAAATTTACTTCTGAAACTCAAGGCAAGGCAGATGGTAGGGTTTGTACCAGCCACCTTCTGAGACTGCGGCCTCTGAGATGAACAAAAGCACAGTTATAATCCAGTCCCTGTCTCTGCTTTTTGGCTGGGCGGTGACAGGCAGCAGGAGCCCCCAGCTAGGCTGCCCTCAGGTGTCAAGCCCACATGGCAGGGGGGTAAGTTGAGGGGAGGGAGCACACCTGTAGTGCCCAGGATGGGTGTTTGAAGAGGCTGTGCCACTGGACCCTACAGGACACCTGCTACATTAGGCCACTCTACCAAGCCCAGGAAACACAGCAGCCCCACCTAATACATAGAAACCAGCACAGAGAGGCCACCAAAATGAGGAGACAAAGAAGCATGCCCCAAAATGAAAGAACAGAATAAAAGTCCAGAAAGAGAATTAAACACAATGAAGACAAACAGGCTACCAGATGTAGTTCAAACCAGTTATAAGCATGCTCAGTGAACTTGGGGGAAGAGCGGATGAACCTGGAAAGACCTTCAACAGCATGAGAAAGGACATGGAAACCATAAAGAAGAACCAGTCAGAAGTGAAGGAGACACTAACGAAAAGGAAGAATAATTGACAGGGAATCAGTGGTGGAGCAGATGAAGCAGAGAATCAGATCAATGACTTGGAAGATAAGGGAGCAAAAAACACCCGATTAGAACAGTGAAAAGAAAAGAGAATTTAAAAAATGAGGATAGTGTGAGGAGCCTCTGGAAGAACTTCAGGCCAACATTTGCGTCATGAGGATGCTGGAAGGAGCAGAGAGGGAGCAAGACACTGCAAACCTATCTGAAAAAATTATGACAGAAAACTTCTTTAACCTGGTGAAAGAAACAGACAAAGAAGTCCAGGAAGCACAGAGAGTCCCAAACAAGGTGAACCCAAAAAGGCCCGCTCCAAGACACATCATAATCAAGACGCAGCCCTGCCTGGTGTGGCTCAGTGGACTGAGCGCCAGCCTGTGAACCAAAGGGTCTCGGGTTTGACGCCCAGTCTAGGGCCCATGTCTGGGTTGCAGGCCAATGTTTCTCTCTCTCTCTTTCTCCCTCCCTTCCCCTCTCTGTAAAAATAAATAAAGGAAATCTTTCTTTTTTAAGTTATTTCTGGTATTAAGAATTTCTGGGGGGTGGGGCCCTGCCCGGCTGATCCTCCACCGTGGTCAGTGATCACACTTAATTTAAATTCTTTAAGGGAGAGGTAAGAGTTCCCAATGAACCGGCTAGTCTCAGTTGCCTTCAGCTCAAAATAATTCACATGCCAAAGCAGCACATCTCGGGGAGGGCTGTTCTGAATCCCCAAGTCAAGCAGAACTGCAGCTCTGCACGCTTCCATGCAGTGCTCCTGAGGGGCTGTGCACCGAGGCGCAGCTGAAGTCAAGGGCAGCACAAATGCGTTCACATCACAGGCAGGGCACTTGTGTTGGGGTCAGGGGTTCTCTGCAGGTTCTGTTAAGCTGAGCACTCAGGGATATACTTGAACCTGAGTCAGATCATGTGACTCCCGTAATTAAAATCATCTGACAAATTCTCATCTCATTCAGGAATCAAAGATGATGTTATTACAACCATCCACGAGCCTGCCCCCACTTCCGACCTCATCTTCCAGATCCTATGGCCCCTGGCCTCTTGTACCCTCAGCAGAAGGACTTCCTCAGGCATGCCCCGTGCACCCCACCTGAGGGGCTGTGCCACCTGTGGCCTCTGACCCCAGAGCTGAGCACAGTGCTATGAGGGTAGGAAGGTTTCCTGGAGCAAAGATTTCCTTCTGCTTCTCCCACCCCCCGTGGCCTGTTTGTGGCCTTGCCACCTTCTTGCTTAATCAGGATTGAGGCCAAACAACCCCATCATTCTGAGGCACCCACATGGAAGCAAAGGCAGGGGTGGGGGCGGGAAGGGAAATGACTGGGCAGAAATGGCTTCCAGCAGCTCACAACCATGCGTCCCAGGGACCGGCCACCCCCATCCCTGAACACCCACAGTCCTGTCAGCAGATTTCAGGTCCTCGTCCCCCAGCCCCTCCCAGGGCTCCTCCACTGACCGGAAGTGACATTCAGACGCACAGGGTCACTGAGGCTGGTCTGGCCCGTCTGGCACCTGTAGTCTCCACTGTCGTTGCTGCGGGCCTTCAGGCTGAAGCGGGGCTGGACCTGGGTCGGGATGGGGACCCCGTTGTGGAACCACTGGGTGGGGCCGCCCCCAGGGCCGTGGGCCCCCTGGCAGTGCAGAGTCACGTCGTCCTCCCGGAGCAGGTTGAACCAGGGGGGCTCCAGGCGCACCACAGCCTTCAGGAGATCTGCTGAGGGGCGGAGTGCAGAAAGGGATGGAGGTAACTGACCTTGGAGAGAATGTGGACTGCAAAGGTGCTCCCAGGGGCACCCCGGGGCCACAGTCCGTTATGGACCCGACCCTGGACCCGTGTGCTGCCTGCAGCCTCATTCCCTTCGTGTCTTTGGGGCTTTGCTGGATCTAGGACAAAAGTTACCAGGAATCAAACCCTGGGCAAAAACGGGGGAACCACCTGAGCCAAACCTAAGCCCGGTTCTTGGTGGGACAGGCAATAGTGCCGCAGATCCAGGGAGGCGTGGGCAGACTCACCAGCTCCCCCGATGGCAGAAGCTGTGAAAGAGAGGAGGGTGTGTCACTGTGGGGCAGGGGAAGCAGAGACAAGATGTCACTGTGTGTGGCTGGGGGGCGGGGGAGGGGTGTGGGCTCGAGCTCCTTCTTCCCCCAGGACCCATCTCAAGAGCCTGCTTCCCTCCGTCTCGTGTAAGGTGCTCCTTGCTCGTGCCCTCATTGCATTCCTGCAGAGTGAACGTGGGTGTTCGGTAGGGACCAGCGCACGGGTAGGAATGCAGGGCTCTCGCTCCCCTTTGGACCTGTGGCCAGCTCGCAGGGCCCTGCTCCTCACCACCGGGGTGCCAGGGGCTGAAACCACCCTTCCCCAGGGAGACTGTCACTCACCCAGCAGCAGCAAAGCCCACGCTGTCCACAGGCGAAGCAGCCACAGGCTACCAGGGTGCACATTCCGAAGCATCCTGGTCCTCCAAGTCCGCCCAGGACGGGGCCGGAGTCCAGCGGCGTTTCGGAGGTGAACTGGGGGGAGAGGAAGGAAACCATTTTCCCCCTGTCAACAGTCACCAGACTCTATTTCTCCTCATAAATCAGCAGCCACAACCCCAACGAGGAGCGGACTCTGCTGCTCCACAGTCTCCCGCTTGCTGTGTGCTTGTGAAGCCTGGGGGGCTGGTGAGGGGCCGGGGAAAGGCCAGGAAGCAGAGCTGGGCATGGGGCCCTCGGCGCGGGTTCTCCCCAGACACCCCTGCGCAGCCTCGGGGTGGCACATGGACAGCTCTCAATGAGCAGGACGCAGACGAGATAAAGAAGCATCTGCAGCCAGGAAGAGTCTACTACGGTAACAACCACACCAGATGGAGCAGCGGTCTGCGGGAAACACTCAACCCGAGGAAATCTGTGAGTGCACCACTGTTCTTCCTTCACCTGGCTTTCACACCCGCTTCCTCCCAACCCTGCAGGCACGAAAGAAAGTTTCCAAGTTCACGAAATGACTTTGTTAAGAAAGACGTCATTTCCAAGGCTGTGGATTCGGTGCAGATGATGCGGTTGAGCAGCATGATTAAGGGCCAGATTGGTGGGGGGGGGGGGGGCAACAATAGCAAAAATAGACAAATGGGACTACATCAAACTTAAAAAGTCTGCACGTCGGTCAACAGAGGGCACAGATAACCTACAGATGGAAGAAAACATTTGCAAATCATTCTCTGATCAGCGCTTAACAGCCATAATATATAAAGAATTCCTGAAAATCAACAACAATAAAAACAAATAACCTGATTTAAAAATGGCACATGCACGCCTTTCCCTTCCCCTTTTTCCTCCCCCACAGGCTGCATCTCCTAAACTCTGAGGGACCCCAGGAGGCCTGCAACCAGGGGAGCAGTGGGCAGCAGCAGCTCATCCACAGCCTGCCCCCTAAACCCCAAGGCCCCCTCCTCCCGACTCTCCAGTGAGCCGCCAGCAGCCCCACCTGTCCCACCATGTTGCTAGAGAGCCGGAGTGGCCCTGCCTGGCCTCCCTGCTGCAGCTTCCTCTATTCTAGGTGCTGCCTTGTTTCACTGTCCCCAGCTTTAATATGTTTATTTTGTTCTCTAAAAATAAAAAAATAAAGAGTAAAAGACTTGAGTAGACATTTCTCCAAATCAGATACATAAATAGACAATAAGCACAGGAAAAGACGCTCAGCATCACTAATTGTTAGAGAAATGCAAATCAAAACCACAAGGTATCACCTCACATCCTGTGGAATGGCCACAAAACAAGGAGAAAATAACGAACGCTGGGGAAGACCGGCAGAAGCTGCAACACTTGTGGCTGCCGCCCTCCCGCCTGCGGGAAGGTGAAACACTGCAACTGTTACGAAAATCAGTACGCAGGGGCTTCACCTGATTAAAGACAACTGCCCCGCGACCCTGCAATCCTGCTTCTGGGCATGTATCCAAAGGAACTCAAAGCGAGATCTCAAAGAGGTATTTGCACAGTCATGTTTACTGAAGCATTTTTCACCATAAACCAGCAGCTGCGAGTAACTCAAACGTCCACGGACAGAGGAGTGGACACACAAGGTGTGGTCAGGACAGTGAATGGCAAATGATTCAGCCTAGGAAAGAAACCCCTGCCATGTGCTGCAGGGCAGGGTGAGCCTCGAGGACGCTGTGCTGCGTGAGGCAGGCCAGTCGCAGAAAGCACCCACCCACCGCCTGTGAGGTATCCAAAGGGGTCGGACTCACAGAAACAGAAAGCAGTGGTGGTGGCCAGGGCCGGGTGGGAGGGGGCGGAGCGCTGAGGGCTGTTTTGCTGAGTGGGTGCAGAATTTCAGTTTCGAAAGATGAAGTTCGAGGGACCTGCTGCCCGGCAGGCTGCCCACTGCTGCCTGCCCTTTGACAAGTGGCTGGCGGTGAGTTACATGTTGTGTGATTTTTTTTTTAAGCGCAGTTTACTTTTTTTTAAAAAAAAGTCAGGCCTCCTGATGCTCACCACAGGCTGTGTTCTTACACTGCCTGTACAGAAAGACAGGCAGAGTAAACCCACCCCACATACACCTCAGCCCAGGCCCGATGCCTGGGCTGTATTGTGAGTGGGGGAACTTGGAGTGAGTAAGGAAAAAAAAGTGAGACTATGGGATTTTAGACAAGGTACTTGGCTCTCAAACTTCAGATTTCTCATCTGTAAAATGGACACTGCCTGGTACCGACTAAACGTTTAACTAAAAGTAGCTTTTGCTTTTAGGAGTGCTGACGAGGGTTTTTAACCTCAGAGTGTTTCTGGAAGCATGGCTCTCCTTCCCCGTATGACCGGAACTTTATGATCTCATCTTTCTTTCTCTGAGTCAGAGCTCTTCCTGGCACTTTCAAGAACCTCGAAGTCCCAGCCTGAATGCCCTTGTCCCTCTCCAGGCTTCCCTGAGGGCAGAAGTTCGGGACGAAGCTCAGGCACAGCCTCCCTACTTGCTTGCAGCCTGGCCTCTCTCACAGGCACGACTGAGCTAACTCTCAGATTTCCCTCATCCCAGCTTTCCTTTCAGCGTCTTTGCCGATGACCCCATTTGCATAACTGGAGCTGAATTTCTCGTGATTGCAACAGCTGCGCTTATCACTCATTGTAATGAAAGTGTTATCATCGGATGTTGGTAGTTCAGATTAGCATCACCGAAATACACGCCAGCCACTCCCAGTCACTCTGGAAGCAGGGGACAGAGTCTGGGCATCTTGTTTCAAAGTCGGAACTTAGGATAAGCTGTGTGGTAGATTTCTCCTTTGCAACAAAGAAAAGAAACAAGTCAATCGTGACATCTGGTGACAGCTGATTCAAGCTGCTTACGCCAGAACTGAAGGGCAGAAGATTCATTTATAGAATCACAGGAATAGAATGCTGGAGTCCAAACCCTTCGTTTTTATCAATGAGGAAACCATGGCCCAGCCCAGGGCTGTGAGCTGGCCCAGGACACACGTCTCTTAAGCGCTGAGGTTAGGGACCTCGCTATCTCCATTGCCTCACCTGCACTTCCCACTCAGATCCTACGAGTTATCATGTAGACCTGTCCAATTGACTCGGTCATTTGTCTTTCCATAGTTCAAGAGTAAGATCGCCAGACTGAAAGTTTCTCAAGGCCAGAGATCCTAACAGATGCACGACACCTATTTTTGCTGAACTGCATAAATGGGCACGGGAAGGCAAGACTGTCTAATCTGAGGGGCCTCAATTACTGATTCTCTTATGTAGTAGTTGTCAGAAGGCACAGGGTCGACTTCCCTAAAATGATGCCTTGCAGGGAAATATCTCCCTAAAGTTTAAGTGTTTTCTATTTTCTCTCATTAAGAGACAAGATGAGGAAGTCCTTACAGGCTACATCTGCACCAGTTTACATATGAGTCAGAATGTCAGTCCCTGAACTTTAACACTGTTGAGTATGGTCAAGATGATGTTTAGGTAGAAAACCTTCACTGTCTCTGGGACTAAGAGGCTCTTTATACCTCATAGAACAATGCCAATGTTGCATTGATTGACTGATTTTTGTAACATAATGTCTGTTCATTGCTTTCCCCCTTATAGTAAAATTAAGCAGGACAGCTGAAGGGGTGTTGGTATGTTGGCAGCAGGTTGGAGGTTCACGGGTTTAAAGGACAGATTTAAAATTGTGTTCAGGAGAAGGGCGGGCTGGGGGAAAATAAAATAAAATAAAATTGTGTTCAGGAAAGAGTATCAAGTGTTCAAAGTCAGGAAATTCTTCCAAATAGATCATCAAGAGCACTTGAGGACTTCCAGTGAAGATGGAGGCATAGGTAGATATGCTTTTCCTCCTCACAAAACCAAAAGAAGGACAACAACCAATTTAAAAAGAGAAAACAGTCCTGGCTGGTGTGGCTCAGTGGACTGGGTGCTGTCCTGTGAACCAGAGGGTCATTGGTTTGATTCCCAGTCAGGGCACATGCCTGGGTTGTGGGCCAGGTCACCAGTAGGGGGCGTGTGAGAGGCAACCATGCACTGATGTTTCTCTCCCTCTCTTTCTGCCTCCCTTCCCTCTCTAAAATTAAATAAAATCTTTAAAAAAACAACAACCAGAACCAGAAAATCAAACTGTATGGAAGTTCGACAACCAAGGACTTAAAGAAGAAACATTCATCCAGACCGGTAGGAGGGGTGTAGACAGGCAGCCGGGGCGAAAAGGACAAGCTGGGGCAAGGTGGCACCTGGAAGAATGAGTGGGTGAGGTGGCAGCTGGCAGAGCAGGCGGTCCCTATTTGCATTTGGATAAACCAGGAGGAAACAACTGGGGGGCAAGACTGACCAGGCAACCCAGGGCTCCAGAACCATGATATAAAGCCTCAAAACCTCTGACTGTAAAAACCCGTGGGGGTTGCGGCAGTGGGAGAAACTCCCAGCCTCACAGGAGATTCGTTGGAGAGACCCACAGAGTCCTAGAACATACACAAGCCCACCCACCCAGGAATCAGTGCCAGAAGGGCCCAATTTACTTGTGGGTAACAGAGGAAGTGACTGAAAGCCCGATGAGTACTGAGCAAGCAGCATTGTTCCCTCTTGACCCCTCCCCCACAGACAGCGTCACAGCCCAGCAACATGGGTTGTCCCTCCCTGAGACAAAGAAATATGGCCCAAATGAAAGAACAGATCAAAGCTCCAAAAACAGAACTAAGTGAGGAAAAGACAGACAACCTTTCAGACACAGAGTCCAAAACACTGGTGATCAGGATGCTCACAGAAATGGTTCAGTGTGGTTGCAAAATAGAGGAAAAAGTAAAGGCTATGAAAAGTGAAATGAAGGAAAATGTACAGGGAACCAAAAGTGAAGGGAAGGAAACTGGAACTCAAATCAATGATTTGGACCAGAAGAAAGAAAGAGTCAACCAGAACACAATGAAGAAACAAGAATTTTTTTTTAATGAGGAGAGGCTTAGGAGCCTCCAGGACATCTTGAAACATTCCAACATCTGAATCATAGGGGTGCCAGAAGGAGAAGAGGAAGAGAAAGAAATTGAAAACTTATTTGAACAAATAATGAAGGAGAACTTCTCCAATCTGGCAAAGGAAATAGAATTCCAGGGAGTCCAGGAAGCTCAGAGAGTCCCAAAGAAGTTGGACCCAAGGAGGAATACACCAAAGCACATCATAATGATATTACCCAAGATGAAAGAAAAAGAGAGAATCTTAAAAGCAGCAAGAGAAAAGGAGACAGTAACCTACAAAGGAGTGCCCATCAGACTGTCAGCTGATTTCTCAAAAGAAACCTTGCAGGCAAGAAGGGGCTGGCAAGAAGTATTCCAACTCATGAAAGGCAAGGACCTACATCCAAAATTACTCTATTCAGCAAAGCTATCATTTAGAATGGAAGGGCAGATAAAGTGCTTCCCAGATAAGGTCAGGTTCAAGGAGTTCATCATCACCAAGCCCTTATTTATGAAATGTTAAAGGGACTTATCTAAGAAAAAGAAGATAAAAATTATGAGCAGTAAAATGATAACAAACTCACAACCATCAACAACTGAACATAAAAACAACCAAACCTAAGCAAACAACCAGAACAGGAACAGAATCACAGAAATGGAGATCACATGGAGAGTTATCAGCTGGAAGGAGGAGGGGGGAGAATGGGGGAAAAGATACAGGGAATAAAAAAGCATAAATGGTAGGTACAAAATAGACAGGGGGAGGTTAAGAATAGTATAGGAAATGGAGAAGCTGAAGAAATTATATGTATGACCCATAGACATGAACTGAGGGGGGGGATGCTGGTGGGAAGGGGGGTGCAGGGCAGAGCAGAATAAAGGGGAGAAAAAATTGGGACAACTGTCATAGCATAATCAGTAAAATATAACTTTTAAAAAAGAGCACTCGCGAGTCTGAGAGCTGGTTCACAGCTAAAGGGGAGAATGTTTGTGTGAATACCAAAAGCAAGCCCATTGCTGTTGAGAGAAAACCGCTTCCTGGTAAACCCGACGGGAGTGATTCGAGCCCAGAACTTCTGTAGAGCAACGCTGCCCGACAGAAGCGTGACATGAGCCACGCACATAAACGCCAATTTTCTAGGAGCCACCTTTTAAAAAGTACAAAATAAAATCAAACAACGTATCACCCCATCCCCGAAGGGGACGGTCCCTCTAGCACGTACGAAGTTACAAGCATATGCATTTTACATTAATTTTGGGGTAGATCCAGGCACAGTATAGAATAGCACGGAAGTGTCGACATCCAGGGCGCACAGACGCCATGAGCACTCAGCAGGCGCTTTCCCTGCCCCGCCCTGGAAGAGCTTATTTCTATACCGCCGTCCACTCACCTGCGACGGGTCCAGCCGTCGCTCCAGGAGGAGACGTGGAATCGCGCGCAGACTGCACGGAGGGGGCGGCCACCTGCGGGGAGAGGGGAGGCGGAGCCGGTGGGCGGAGACCTGCGCGCGGAGAGGCGGACGCGCGCGGTGGCGTGGGGTCCGGCAGTCTGGCTCCCCCCAACCACTTGCAGTTTCACTTCCTGCCGCCCGTTTCCGGGCTTGCAGCCGTTTCCTGCCCGGGCGTCCTTACGGGTGCGCACAGGGGCTCGCGGTCGGTCTGCCTTGCTGAACGAGTGCGTTTTGTATTCTTGCAGTCCGCGCTTTTCCTTGCTGAGGACAGAGCTCTTGCTGTCCTCTGACTCAGAGTCGCTGTCCTCGCAGGCTGCCAGGTCCCTCCCGCCAAGCAAAGGTCCGGAGCGCGGCGACCGCCTGTTGATATTTGCCTGCACAGAACGAGATCACACAAGTTGGTTTCCTATTTTACTGTTCCTATTGTTAATAACTGTGAGTTTGTTGTCATTTAAATAGGAACAGTAAAATGACAAACACAGTTATTAACAACCAAACATAAAACAAAAACAACAACAAACTAAGCAAACAAACAGAACAGGAACAGAATCACAGAAATGGAGATCACATGGAAGGTTATCATCAGGGGAGGGGGTGGGGAGAGAGGAGGAAAAGGTACAGAGAATAAGAAGCATAAATGGTAGGTAGAAGATAGACAGGGAGAGGTTAAGAATAGTATAGGAAATGTAGAAGCCAAAGAACTTATATATATGACCCATGGATGTGAACTAAAGAGGGGGAATGTGGGTGAGAAGGGGTGTGCAGGGCGGAGGGGAATAAAGGGAGGGAAATGGGACAACTGTAATAGCATAATCAATAAAATATATTTTTAAAAAAGAAGAAGTTGGTTTCCTTTTCAAACAAACGAAAAACAACTTCGGAGAAAATGTCAAGTCAGGGCTTGCTCTCCCAGATGCGTGAGCCGCTGTCCCCGCCCCTGTAACTCCTGACCGCGGCCCCTCCCGCGGAGCCGAGGACCGGGCAGGTGTCCCTCCCATCGCAGGTGCGGGCAGCAGCCTGCCACTGCCACCGCCACCGCCGTCATTGAGGCGGGGTCCCCTGAGGGCCCTCACCTCCTCAGCCGCCAAGCCACAGCATCAGGAACGTGCCCGTTTCGTCTGAAATGGGATGCTCCGGTTTTCGGAAACCCAGGCACCTGCCCCGTAGGGTATTGAAGAGGGAGGAGTCGGGGCCTCATCAAGACGAAATACTAAAAAAAATAATAATAAAATTAAGTTAACAATTTCGTGTATTTAACGGAATATATTAGTTGTCTAGGTCGGCATGGCAGAGCATACCGCAAACTCGGTGGCTTAAACAGAAGTGGATTGTTTCGCGCTTTCAGAGGCCGGAGTCCGATCGAAGCATCCCCAGGGTCCGACCCCCTCGGTAGTTTCTCTGTCTCCATCTCCGGCTTCCCCGTGTCTCTCTGGGTCCTTTCCTCTTCGCACTGGGAAGAGCGAGACCAAAAGGTGGAGTAGGGTTGGGCCCGGACGTGTAGGGAGCCTGGCGACCTCGACAGCGCCCAGGGCCGGGAAGAAGGAAGACAGCGAGCGCAGGCTAAAATCGGGGTGCCGGCGCACTGGGGAGCTCGGGGGACGGAAAGAAAACAAAGCAAAAGAAAGCTTCCCTGACCGGGAATCGAACCCGGGCCGCGGCGGTGAGAGCGCCGAATCCTAACCACTAGACCACCAGGGAGCGGTTAAGAACAGCGGCGGCTGACTGCTCCTCCTGCACGCGGAGCTCCCCGGCTGCAGCCGCGGCCCCCGTCCACCCACGCGCCCTGGCCTCCTCCTGCCGGCGCGCCTCCCTGTCCCACACTCGCCCACAGTCACCACCATGAAAAGTACAAGAGAGAAACACAAGAAGGGCCAAAAGAGAGAGAGCCCGCAAAGATGGCCTAAGTTGCCACTTGGCCACCTGCTCCAGGACTGAAACCACAGGCTTAGGAGACCTCTAAAGGTCTTTGCACCCGGAAAGCTTTTGTTCTGTGACGTTTTTCAAAGTCTTGACTTAGGAGCAGGTCCGCACAGGCGGAATGCAACGACGCGGTTTGAGATCCGCCCAGGACCCCGAGGTTCACACCTTCATTCCGGAGCCCCGCAAAAGTAGACCCTGTGCGTTGGCCGGGAATCGAACCCGGGTCAACTGCTTGGAAGGCAGCTATGCTCACCACTATACCACCAACGCCGCACGCCCCACCTCCGCTGGGGATGCCGACCTCGGCTCGGGATGCTGACCTCGGCTCTCACCTTCGCTGCCGCTCGCCGGAAACTCCGCGCTCTCCTGAGCGTCACAGACGACCGTCTCTGAGCCCCACGCGCACCGGTCCCACACAGCGGCCCTAGTCGGCCGACCCGACCGCCTTTCAGGGACGCTCTCTTCCCCCGGCTGCTCCCGGTCCCTCGGTTCTGCGCCTGGACCGCGTCGCGTCAGGCGTCTCCAGCGCCCGGGTTGTCATAGGCTCCCTCCACTGGTGCCACTGCCCGCAGCGACAGGGTGCTCATCTGCCTCCCGCCAGCCCAGGCAATTGAGCATGGCGTTGCCAGGAGCCCATTCCGCCAGCCACTTTGGGCGGGCCTGGCGACAGGCGCTGCGGAGGTGAGAGGAGGACCTCACTGGGCTGGGGCGACAGAGTGCCCTACGGGGAAGAAAGGAAAGTTGGGGGGTGGTATTGGAGGAGGAGAACGGACACCAGTCGGGACCCTCAGCCTCCAAGCAAGGCGGAGGGACCAGGAGAAGGACCCAAATGGGCAAGGAGCTGGACAGAGGGCGGGGCCTGCAACAAAAAGGGAAACGTTGCCTCCTCGTCAGGGAATAGAACCCCAGACAGGCTGGGATACTCACCACTATACTAACGAGGATGTCCACGGTGACCTCTGACACCAGTCCATCTGTCGCGGCCACCGCCGCCAGCACCTGTCCCGGACGCCCTGCCAGATGTGGACGCTGAAACGTGCCCCACCCACGTGAAACCAACCCCGTCCTCCTACGAGCAGGTGGCAAGAGCGACCCCGACCCAAACCAGTCCCTGCTCCCACCCCGACATGAGTGGCGCTGAAAACTGAGTGCGCGCTGCCTCTGGCCTGCAACGTGGGGGCCGCTCCTGGAGGAAGGGGGCGCGGTGTCCGGGGAGAGCAGGGGTGCTCGCGTCGGGTCCCACCCAGGTGGACGAGAAGCACCCAAGCGCGTGGTCAGGATGGCCAAGCGGTCTAAGGTGTTGCGTTCAAGTTGGAATCCCTGACAAGAGCCCAAAATATTTGCACGCGCCAGCGGCGTGGGACACACCCCGCGCAGCCCTTCTCTAGCCTTACACTCGCTCCCTGGCTGTGACCTGCAAACTCCGGCCTCGGCGCCCGCGGCTGCGGCCTGGGGCGGCAGCAAAGCCCATCGGGTGCTCCATCCCGTCTGCCACAGGGCTCCTCCGAGCCAACACCGTGCCCCTGCCACCCAATCAACCCACCGCGGCGGGACCCCGAAAAAGGCCATCGGCCAGCGCGCAGAAGCGAGGTTCGCACACCTTCGGTCTGTCTCGTGATCTGTACGGACCAGGGCCCTCTGCGTTGCCCCGCTTCCACCTTCTCCCTCGGATCTCCGTCGGTTCCCTCTCCCTGATTACCCGCCACCTCCACCCCCACCCCCACCTCCAGGCCCTAATCCGGCAGGATACCCAGAGGCCCAAGGGAGTTTGGGTCCCGCCTCGGAGTCGCTGAAAGGAACATGGGCCCTCAGATATTCACCCCACACATCACCTACCCAGCTTGGGATCGGGCGCGGGCCAGCCTTGGTGCGGCTCCTGGCCTCCTCTGGCGACACCGACGGTAGCGGTGGCCCTGGACGGCGGAGAGAGCACAGGTGGGCCGGCGACTCCTCTTTTGTCCTTTTGTCCCTCCATTCCCCCCTCCCCACGGTCCGATGTCTCTGTGCTGCGTCCCTTATGTGCCTGCAGACTCTGTTTCGGACCCTTCGTCTGCCTCGTGCTCTAATGGGACAGGTCAGATGGCAGTGGCAGTGAGCAGTGCCACCTGGCTAGCAGTGAGGCCGTTGGGCCCCAAGTGTGGGAAGTGGCAGCCCTGGCAAAAGCACCTGCGGTAGCATGGGTGGTTCAGTGGTAGAATTCTCGCCTGCCACGCGGGAGGCCCGGGTTCGATTCCCGGCCCATGCAATCTAACCTACCATTTTGGTCCTGCCAATCAATCCACAAGGGATTCAAAATTCCAGCAACAGACATTGTCCCTCTTCATCACCCTGACACCCCTTAAGTAACACCTTTCACTAGAGGGGAAAAAAACACACCACCATGCAACACACCCTACTTCTCCACCTTTTACCCCTTTCCTAGCTCTCTGGCTCCATACAGCCCCCACTCCCAAAATGGCACTGTGTTGCCACAACCAGGACCAGCAATGTGGCCACTCTTAGAAGGCATAGACATTGCATCCAACTGGTGGGTCATCACAAGGTCAACATGGCAAAACAGGCTCACGAGTGGGTGCAAAATAATTCCAGGGTCTCATGTCAGCGCCTACCCCACGTGCCCTTCATCTCACTCAGCAGCAACACTTTTCAAACCCTGGCCGCTGCTCCACCACGAAAACCTCCACCCCCGAGCCTGGGGCGACCACCACCAGCACCAGCAGCAGCCCTGAGTCTGCCAGGACCACCCCCAGTCCCTCTGCCACCAATCCCAGCAGGCCCAGCCCTCCCTACTCAACACCACCTGCAGCATCACTACTTCCACCAGCATCACCAGCTGCCCCCTCTCCTTTGCCCCAAACCAAGTTCCATGGGGACACCTTTCCCTCCTTCTCACACCTCCCTGCACCAGCAGCCCGCAGCCGACCCCTGTGTATGGGGTCATTTGGCCCTGTGCCCTCCTCCCTCAGCCTGAGCCAACCACACTCTTACCCCCAACACGTGGCCAAGGCCAGGAGGGAACTGCCTGCGGTGACAGACGAGCTCCTGTGCCCACAACGGGCTCCTTGGCACCGTGGACACAGCTGTGGACAAGGGAGGTGCTCTCATACCATTCTTGACACTTTGGGGCAGAATGGACAGCACTGGGGGTGCATGTCGAACACGATGCTGGCCAGGAGTGTACCCCATCTGCCTCCACCTCCTCCCACCTGCTTGGCTGCCCGGTGTTCCCCACTGGCCTCTCCTGTCTCTCTGGTGTCTGACGTCGGCTGCTTTCCCATGGTCCAGCTCCCCCGACATCGTGTCCAGGTTCCTTCCCACATCTCCGCCTGAGGGGCGCCATGGTCCCGCCCTCCACTTCCATCCCCACCCGAGAGCACACGTCACTTGTGGGGCACTATCACCAGTCCCCAGGACCTCGCACACGTCAGAAAAGCCACTGCAGAGATGGCTGGCAAGAGCCCCCACATAAGGCACCGGGGCTCCGGCAGGTGGCCTGGATAGTAGGTGTAGGTGTCGTTTCCATCACTGCCGGCGTCCCTGCCCCTTGCCGGGACTCCCTGCTGAAGGGGTGGCCTGGCCCTGGCGAGGTTTGTCCTGCGCGACTCCCTGTTACTGAAGAGTCTGAGCAGGTGCGGCGACCAACAGCGGGGCGTGTATTTGTCATGGCCACCGCGGTGAGACAGGCCGCGCTGGGCGGTCGGATTTGCAGCTGCGGAAGGAGGAAGCGAGAGGAGCTCCTGGGACGCAGGAGGGGAGACCCTGAAGGCCTCCAGGGCCAGCGAGGCCCAAAGGTTTGGACGGGAGGCGGCTGACTGATAGGGCTGGGGCCGGCGTGCAGGAGCCGAGGGGTCTGGAGAAGGGGCTAAATGGAGGGGTGAGGAAACGCTCTCGAGTTTAGGAAGCGAAAAGGAAGAGAGTAAAAAGCTTCCCTGACCGGGAATCGAACCCGGGCCGCGGCGGTGAGAGCGCCGAATCCTAACCACTAGACCACCAGGGAGAGGTGTGCTAAACATCTGCGTGTGTCCTCTGCACACAGTGCCTTCAGGCCACCAACAGCGCTTCCTCCACGCCAGCCCCACGCCTTTCCCAAGTTCAGTTGCCCATGGCCCTGTGTACCCATGCGCCCTCTTCCGCATTCAGCACCCTCAACACACTGCACGCGGGAAAATAGACACACAGACCAATGGGACAAAATTGTGAGCCCAGAAATAAACCCAAGTGTTAATGGGCAAATAATTTCAACAAAGGAGCCAAAAATATACAATGGAGAAAAGAAAGCCTCTTCAATAAACTGTGCTGGGAAAACTGGGAAGCCACAATCAAAAGAACAAAACTTGACCACTGTTTGTCCTCATGTACTAAAATTAACTCAAAATGGGTCAAAATCCTAAGTACAAGACCTGAAACAATAAATTACATAGAAGAAAACAGAGGCAGTAAACTGATGGACTTTGGCTTCAGAGAGAATTTTATAAATTTGACCCCAAAGGAAAGGGCATTAAGGCAAAAATAAATGAATAATACTATATGAAACTAAAAAGCTTCTGCACAGCAAAAGAAACCACCAACAAAACAAAAAGGCAGACCACTGAATAGGAGATGATATTGCAACCAACAGCTCGGACAAGGGGTTCATATCCAAGACATATAAAGAACTCACATCACTCAACACCAAACACACAGTCCAGTTAAAAAATGGGCAGAGAACCTGAGCAGACGCTTCTTTCAAGAAGACACCCAAATGGGCAACAGTTATATGAAAAGATGCTCAGCTTCACCAGCTTTTAGGGAAACGCAGATCAAAAGTACAACAAGATGCCATCGCACACCTGATAGAACGGCTATTATCAACAAGACGAGGGACTACAAGTATTGGAGAGGTTGTGGAGAAAACAGCAAACAAACAAACCTCATTCACTGCCAGCAGGAGTCCAAATGGGTGCAACCACCATGGAAAACAGTGTGGAGGCTCCTCAGAAAAAGTCGTAACAGAGCTACCATATGATCCAGCAACCCCTCTTCTGAGCAGGCACCCCCAAGTTTTGAAAACATTCATTCACAAAAATATACACAGCCCTATGTTCATTGCGGAATTATTCACGGTGACCGAGACTTGAATCAACAGAAGCAACAGAAGTACCCCTCCATAGATGACCAGATAAAGAAGATGAGGTACATACATATATACCATGGAATACTACTCCGCTGTAACAAGAGATGAAACACTGGCAATTGTGACATGGATGGATGTTAAAAATGTCATGCTAAGCAAAATAAGCCAGACGGAACAAGTTAAGAACCATATGATATCACTCATATGTGGGATTTAAAACTGAAAGCAACAAATGAACAAATAAACAAACAAAAACTTATACACACAGACAACAGTGTGGCAGTTACCACAAAGAAGGGGTGGAGGGTGAAAAAGGGTAACAGGAGTCGAATATATGGTGACGGAAAATGATTTGACTTTGGGTGGTGGGCACACAATGCAATATACAGATGATGTATCATAGAATCGTACACTTGCAACTTATATAATCTGATTCACCAATGTGGTTTTAATTCACCCCAATATATTTAAATTTTTAAAAAACGTGTGCCTCATTCTCCCACACTCCCACGCAAACCAGAGCCCAGTGCCTAAGGCTCAGCTCTCACATGCGCACGAGACACGAGGGCCCTGGAGCCCCCAAAACATCAGCCCACCGCGTTGGCTGGAATCGAAGCCACAGCTGGCAAAGCCCCCTTGCTCACCACTCTGCCTCCAGCGCTTCGCAGCCAGTTCGCCTGAGAAGGTGGACCCCGCTGGGGAAGCGCCGGGAGCTCCAGCCCTGCCTGGATGCCACACCCCTTTGACGCCACGAGCACCACGGGCGAGCGCCCCGCGCCCCAGCCGCCAGACCCACGCAGCTGCACTCACCCGCGCGCTTCTCCCGGCCCCGGGGCTCCACGCCGCGGCGGCCTCGGAATGCGGGACTAGAAAGGTGGCACGTATGGGTGAGTTGCTGGACAGGGACAAGCGGTGGAACCGGTGACCAAAAGTAACCTCTGCCTCCCCGTCGGGGAATCGAACCCCGGTCTCCCGCGTGACAGGCGGGGATACTCACCACTATACTAACGAGGACGGCCGTAGTAACACCTAACGCCGACGTACCTGTGGACGACCGCCGCCGCCTGCACCTGCCCTGGATGGCCTGCCGGATGCTGGCTCGCCGCACGTGCCTGACTTCATGTCGAACTGACCGCGTCCTCTGACAAAACTGTGGGCGAGCTCGAGCCCGAGACCGACCCCAAGCCCGTCCTCGCTACCACCCCGACACGGTTGGCGCTGAAAACTCCAAGTGAGCGCTGCCTCTGGCCTCCAACGCAGGGGCCGCGCCAGGACGAAGAGGCCCGAGAGGGGAAGTGAGGCCACGAGGAGGAGCAAGTGGGCGCGCGTCGTGCCGCGGCGCAGGGTGGAAGAGAGGCCGTGGGCACCGGAGCCAGATGAATCGGCTGTCCTTACTCCCGTCCGCCTGCGCGCGTCCCGTCCGTGGGGCATGCGAACAGCCACCTGACCAGAGCCAGGCCGGTGAGAACACAGGTGCTGGCGTCAGATCCCAGCCAGGTGAGCGGTGATGTTCACAATCCTATGGTTAGGGTGGCCGAGTGGTCTAAGACACTGCGTTTAGGTCGCATATTTTCCTAGAGACCTAGCTCGAATCCCACACCTGCCAACTGTGCAACCTTTTGCTCAGGGCTACACCCATCACTTCCCTTTCTTGCCTCCCAGTGGGTCCCTGGCTGGCACCCTTGGGGCCTCCGTCCACCTTCTACCCTCGGGTTGCCGCCCACGCGCGCCCTCCCTCCTGCAACCCAAACGGGCAGGAAACCCAGGCGCCCACAGGACTTTGGGTCAGCCTGGACGTCGTTGAAGAGACCGTGGGCGTTCACGTGCTCCTGCCACACGTCGCCTGCCCTGCTAGAGATCCCGGCACAGGTCAGGCTTGGTCCATCTCCTGGCCTCTTCTGGAGACACCAACAGTCTCACATCCGCCAAGAAAACCCAGGATTGGCCAGATTGAGTCTGCCCTGGTCCCTCTGTGGACTCGGTGCAGCGCGCAGAAGCCCTAAATGCCTGGAGCCTGGGGTGTAGGTGGCCCATCACCTCCTGCAGGAATTGAACAGGTGCAGCCCTGGCTGTGACCAATACCTGGGGCTTCCAACCGGGCATTGCTGGAGCATGGGTGGTTCAGTGGTAGAATTCTCGCCTGCCACGCGGGAGGCCCGGGTTCGATTCCCGGCCCATGCAACCCAACCTGCTATTTTGGTCCTGCCGCTCCCTACACACTGCATTCGAAAAGCCAAGCCTTCAGGCCCCAACAGGCAGGCCAGCACCCTCACACTGTTTCAGGAACTCCTTTCACTACAGGGAACAAACACCACCTTGGACACCTTGCACAACCCGCTGACACTCCACCTTTATCCCTTTCTTAGCTGCCTGGCTCCCTACAAAACCACACTGCCCAGATGGCACCGTGTTGCCGCATTCACCAACCGCAATGTGGACACTCTTAGCAGGTGCAGGCATCACATCTGCCTGGTGGGTCACAAGGGCAACACGGCCCACGAGTGGGTGCAAAATAATGCCACGGTCTCCTCAACGCACATCCCACGCGCCCTTCATCTCACTCAGCAGCAACACTGTTCAAACCCTGGCCGCTGCTCCACCATGAAAACCTCCACCCCCGAGCCTGGGGCGACCACCACCAGCACCAGCAGCAGCCCTGAGTCTGCCAGGACCACCCCCAGTCCCTCTGCCACCAATCCCAGCAGGCCCAGCCCTCCCTACTCAACACCACCTGCAGCATCACCACCTCCACCAGCATCACCAGCTGCCCATCCCCGCCTTTGCCCCAAACCAAGTTCCATAGGGACACTTCCCCTCCTTCTCACACCTCCCTGCACCTGCAGCCCACAGATGGCCCCAGGGTATGTGGTCATTTGGCCCTGTGCCCTCATCTCTCATCCTCAGCCACCATACTCTCACCTCAAACACATGGGCAAGGCTGGTAAGGAGCTGCCTGTGGTGACAGACGTAGAGCTCCTGTGCCCATGACAGGTCTCCTTGGCACCATCGACAAGGCTATGTCAAAACCCAGTCGACAAATGTGCCACTGGCCCACCAGCCCTCGGCCTCCGGAGAAAGCAGTGCATGGACAGATGTCAGACTCTTTCACCAGCACGGGTGAGGGAGTTTGGGCGGGAAGGAGACTGAGGTGGGAGAGCACCAGCAGAAGACGGTGGATGCAGGAGTGAGCAGATGGACGGAAACCTGGCTGGACACACATAGTATGGCAGAGTGGGTGTGAAATGGACGGTGGTAGGAGTCAGGTTTCTGTGTTCCTGTGTGGGGCTCTAGCAGACAGGGATGCAGGGAGGTGCTCTCATAATATTTTGGGGTAGGTTAGACAGTGTTGGGGGTACAAGTGGAACACGATGTTGGCCAGGAGACCATGGGTCACCCATCTGCCTCCACCTCTTCCCACCTGCTTGGCTGCCGGGTGTTCCCGACTGGCCTCTCCTATCTCTCTGACTTCGGCTGCTGTCCAGTGGTCCAGCTCCCAGGATGTTGTGCCCAGGTTCCTTTCCACACCTCCACCTCATGGGCACCACATCCAGTGCTCCATTCCCACCCCCACCCAGGGACACCCGGTATCCCTGGGGCACCATCAACGGCCCACAGGAGAAGCAGCTGGTCCGGACATGGCACTCTGAGGGAAAGCCACAGAAGCGATGGCTGATGGCAAGCATGTCCAGGTGAGGCAGTGCGTGCTCCCCCACATGTCCTTACATGTAGGTGTCATCTCCCTTCCAACCCACCTTGCGGGACTCCCTTGCCAAGGGGCAGCCTGACCTCTGTGAGGTTTGTCCCCCCTGACTCTGTGTTTCTGGAGAGCTGGAGCACGTGTGGTGGCCATGGCAAGGAGACAGGCCGCACTGGGGGGTCGGGTTTGGGACTGCAACACCAGGTGAGCAAGGACAAAGGTTGGGAGGGGAGGCGGTTGCCTGGCAGTGCTGGGGCCGAAATTGTAGGGAGTCAAAAGGCCTCAGTAGGTGCAGGAGCCAGGAGAAGATACAGATCTATCATTAAAAAGAGAGTGTGTATGCTCAGGGGCACTTAAGAAAGGAAGGAAAAAAAAAAAGGGCTTCCCTGACCGGGAATCGAACCCGGGCCGCGGCGGTGAGAGCGCCGAATCCTAACCACTAGACCACCAGGGACCGACAAGTGACACCTCTGGGTTACTACTCTTCCTGCAAACAGAGGTCCAAGGCCACCCACTGGGCTTTTAGCTGGCAGCAGCACCAACCTTTCCGAGTACTGCCACCCGCTGACCGTGCCCACTCAGGAGACATTGCCCTCTTCCAGACTGTAGCACCCTCAAAACAATATGCACCCACTCCTCCCACGCTCACACGCAGCCGGGGGCCCCACATCAGCGACCCAGGGTAGGTCCCAGGCTCCAGCAGCTCCTGCACGTGTACGGGGCCCCTGGAACCCGGCAAAAGAATACCCCTTTGCGTTGGCCGGGAATCGAACCCGGGTCAACTGCTTGGAAGGCAGCTATGCTCACCACTATACCACCAACGCCACGTGGAAAAGTAGTGCGTGGACGTTGTTCTGTACTTCTGCCGCCGTCGCCACTGGTCCGAACCCTCTCCGATGTTCCTTCCCTCATTTGACCGCAGCTCTGCGCTGGCCCGGGTATCACGGACGAACATTCCGGCGACCCACCCGCATAGGGCCCACACAGGTGGCCTCCTCCGCCGACCCGACCGCCTCCCCGGGGTGCTTTCGCTGTTCGGCTGCCATCGGTCCCACGGCTCCACGCCGGGGCTGCCCCTGGGTAGCGGGTCTCCAGTCCCCTTTCCGCGGGGTTGCCACAGGCTTTCTCCACTGGCTGCCCCTGCCCTCGGCGACAGGGCACTTATCCGCCTCCCGCCGTCGGGGAGCTGCGGTGCATCAGGTCCCTGGGAGCCCATTCCGCCAGCCACTTTGGGCGGGCCTGGCGACAGGCGCTGCGGCGGCGGGGTAGACTTCACTGGGCTGTGGCGGTATAGCGCCCGGAAGAAGGGTATAGCGCCCTAAAGGAGGAAGGGTAGGGGAAGGTTTTGGGGGGAACTCCTAGCACAAATTGGACCCTGGGTCTCAACGCAAGGCAGAAGGGCGAAAAGAGGAGCCCACGCGGGAAAGGTGCTGGACAGAGGGCGAGGCCTACAACCAAAATGTACCATTGCCTCCCCGTCGCAGAATCGAACCTCAGGCTCCCGCGTGCTAGGCGGTGATACTCACCACTATACTGACGAGGACCACCGCTCGGACTATGGCTCGGTCCTGGCGCTGCCCCGCCCTGCACATTGAAGTCACCCAGCACGTGCACAATCCAATATCGAACCGACCGGGTCCTCCAACAAAACTGCCAACGCGACTGACCCCGCCCCTACTCCCGCAAGGGTTGCGCTGAAAACTCCGAGAGCGCTCAGCCTCTGGCCTTCAACGCAGGGGCCGCGCCAGGAGGAAGAGGCCGGAGAGAGCAAGCGGGGCCACCAGGATTCGCAGGTGGGCGCGCGTCGTGCCGCAGCGCAGGACGGAAAAGAGGCGGTGGGCGCCAGAGCCAGGTGAGCCTGCTGTCCTCGCTCCCTGTCGGCCCGCGCGCCTCCGGCCTTTAGGGTACCGGGACGAGCCGCTTGACCCGAGCGACTGGGTCGATAACGCGGGTGTTCACATCGGGTCCCAGGCAGGTGAGCGAGGATGTGCTCTCTCTCTCTCTCACGGAGTCAGGATGGCCGAGCGGTCTAAGGCGCTGCGTTCAGGTCGCAGTCTCCCCTGGAGGCGTGGGTTCGAATCCCACTCCTGACAACTGTTCAACGTTTTACTCGTCTTTGGCCTCCCAGTCCATTCCTGCCTGACACCATTGTGTTCTCTGCAGCTCCCTGCCTCCACCAGCTGCTTCCTCCACACATGACCTGACTTGTTTGGGATCAAGGTGCGGGTCAGGCTTAGTCCAGCTCCTGGCCTTCTCTGGCGACACTGCCAGACTCAAGGCCACCCTGGCCGGCCTAGAAATGGCAGGTAGACGGGCTGATTCCTCTTCTATCCTCTTCTCCCTTCCTACTCTCTGGGCTGGCTGTAGAACCTTTGACATGCCCGGAACCTGTTTGGTATCTAGTGTCCTCCTGCACAGATGGAAGATGTGCTCCTGGAGAACGATAACTAGTGGAGCCAACTTGAAAGAAGTTATCCCTCCTGCATGGGTGGTTCAGTGGTAGAATTCTCACTTGCCATCTGGAAGGCCTGGGTTTGATTCCCGGCCCATGCAACCCACCCTACTGTTTTGGTCCTGCCGCTCCCTACACACTGCATTCAAAAAGCCAAGCCTTCAGGCCCCAACAGGCAGGCCAGCACCCTCATACCATTTGGGGAACTCATTTCACTACAGGGAACGAACACCACCTGGCACGACACACTCACACCCCACCTTTATCCCCTTCCTAGCTGCCTGGCTCCCTACAAAACCACACTCCCCAGATGGCACCGTGTTGCCGCATTCACCAACCGCAATGTGGACACTCTTAGCAGGTGCAGGCATCACATCTGCCTGGTGGGTCACAAGGGCAACACGGCCCACGAGTGGATGCAAAATAATGCCACGGTCTCCTCAACGCACATCCCACGCGCCCTTCATCTCACTCAGCAGCAACACTGTTCAAACCCTGGCCGCTGCTCCACCACGAAAACCTCCACCCCCGAGCCTGGGGCGACCACCACCAGCACCAGCAGCAGCCCTGAGACTGCCAGGACCACCCCCAGTCCCTCTGCCACCAATCCCAGCAGGCCCAGCCCTCCCTACTCAACACCACCTGCAGCATCACCACTTCCACCAGCATCACCAGCTGCCCACCCCCACCTTTGCCCCAAACCAAGTTCCATGGGGACAACCTGCCCTCCTTCTCACACCTCCCTGCGCCTGCAGCCCGCAGATGGCCCCAGGGTATGAGGTCATTTGGTCCTGTGCCTCCCTCCCTCAGCCTACCACACTCTCACTCCCAGCATGTGGTCAAGGCCAGGAGGGAACTGCCTGCGGTGACAGACTGGAGCTCCTGTGCCCATGACGGGGCTCCTTGGCACTGTGGACATAGCTCTGCAGAAGGAAGGTGCTCTCATAAGACTTTGGGGCAGAATGGACAGCGTTGGGAGCGCAACGCTGGACAGGAGTCCACGGGTCACTCATCTGCCTCCAACTCCTCCCACCTGCTTGGCTGCCGGGCCTCCCCTATTTCTCTGCTGTCTGGCATTCCAGCTCCCCCGACATGCTGTCCAGATTCCTCCTCACACCTCCGCCTGAGGGGCACCATGGCTCCGACATCCACTCCAATCCCCACCCGAGAGCACTTGGGAGCCCCCATCACCAGCTCATGGGGGACGCAGCCGTCCGGACCGGACTGGGCACGTGGCAGCAAAGCCACCGCAGCGGCGGCGGGCAAAAGCCTGTAGGTGAGGCGACGCGGGCTCCGGCAGGCGGCCCGACTTCCAGGTGTAGGTGTCGTTTCCAACACCGCGGCCCTCCCCGCCTCTTCCCGAGACTCCCTGTGGAAGGGGTGGCCTGTCCCAGTGCTGCTGGAATGTCCGAGCAAGTGCGGTGGCCAAGGCGGGAGACAAGCCGCGCTGGGCCCTCGTGTTTGCGCATGCGGAAGGAGGGAGCAAAGAGAGCTCCGGAGACAGAGGAGGGGGAACGCCGGGGGCTTCTCATAGGCAAGTGAAGCTAAAGGTTTGGACGGGAGGCGGTTGCTTGGTAGGATTGTACCGGGACGTGAAGGGAGCCGGGGGAACTCTGCGGAGCCGGGGCCGCCATAAGAAAAACAGCGAGCGCAGGCTAAAAACTAGGTGAGGACGCGCGGGGGGCTCAGGAGGCAAAGAAACAAAGCAAAAAAACACAAAAAGCAAGCTTCCCTGACCGGGAATCGAACCCGGGCCGCGGCGGTGAGAGCGCCGAATCCTAACCACTAGACCACCAGGGAGCGGTAAATGACAAGGCCAGCCACTGCTCCTCCTGCACGCGAAGCCTCCAGGTCACAGACGCGGCGCTTCCTCGGTAGCAGTTCCCTGCCTTCCAAGTCCAGCCCGGTCGCCCTTGTCCCCCATGCACCCTGGCCTCTTCCTGCCTGAGATGCCCCCAGAACACTGCGCGCCTCCCTGTCCCACATTCGCACGCCACCGCGCGCCTGGCGTCTAGGGCTCATGATTCCCAGGGTGCTCAGGGCCCAGGCCGCAGGTCCCAGGATCCACCATCACCCGCATGCGCACGGGACAGGAGGGTCCTCTGGATCCCCGCAGAACAGCCCTTTGCGTCGGCGAGAATCCAACTCCAGTTACCACGTCATTCCCAGCGCCTCGCTCACCCCGCAGATCTGCGCTGTCACATCGGCCACTTACGGCGGCCTGCGCTGCTGCCCTGCTCCTTGGGCCCGATCTCCTCTCGGCGGTGCTCTGGCTGCCCGGTTCGTCCTGGTCCTTTGACTCCACTCCGCAACCGACTGAGGATACGTGACAGGAATAAAAGCCCATCTGGGGGAGCTGCTGGACAGAGGGGGAGACAGCGACCAAAATGTTAGGTTATCTCCCCGTCGGGGAATCGAACCCCGGTCTCCCGCGTGACAGGCGGGGATACTCACCACTATACTAACGAGGACGGCCTTACTCAGCTTTGGCCTCCGATGCACCTGTGGTCAACTACCGACACCCGCACCTGTCCCGGATATTCTACGCAAGCCAGCAGGGTGTCGGGCTAGCACCCGACTTGACGTCGAACTGGCCAAGTCCTTCAACAAAGCACCGGGCGAGAGAGAGCCCGAGCCTGTCCCCGTCCCCACCCCGACACGGATGGCGCTGAAAATTCCAGTACCTTCAACACGGGGGCCGCGCCGAGACCAAGAGGCCCGAGAGGGCAGGTGAGGATGCCCGGAGGAGCAGGTGGGCGCGCGTCGTGCCGCGGCCCCGGGTGGAAGAGAGGCCGTGGGCGGCGGAGCCTGGCCAGTCGGCCGTTTTCACTCCCATCGGCCCGCGCGAGTCCGGTCCGCGGACAGCCATCCAACTAGAGCGAAGTCGGGTGAGAGCCAGGTGGACGGAAGCGCGCCCAGCTCCCACGTCAGGATGGCCGAGCGGTCTAAGGCGCTGCGTTCAGGTCGCAGTCTCCCCTGGAGGCGTGGGTTCGAATCCCACTCCTGACAAGAACCTGGCGTTTTTGGTTCCACAAGCAAAAGCATGTATTCAGGCCCGCCCACATCTATCGCAGCGCTTTCTCACCTTACGGTTGGTTCCTGCCTGGCACCCTTTGAGCCTCTGCAAACTCCGGCCTGCCGATTTGCAGCCAGAGCCCGTAGGGTGCTCCAGCCCATCCTTCAAAGGGCCTCTGAGCCAATGCTGCCTTCTTGCCTCGCAACCCACCCTCCGGAGTGAGTGACCGTTTCTCCCTATTCTGTTCTATTGTGGGTCTTCCCTTCTGTATAGAGCGTTTGGAGGTACCAACTCAGCACTTCCACCTCCTTTCTTTTTAGAGAGATCCTGAATTTGTCAGCCGTAGGTTCTGAGCGGGATGCATCCCACCGCTGACTTCAGGAGAAAATCTGAAGTGGTAAACTAAGGAACACACCCTGCCTCCTTCACCTGTTCAGTAACGAGCTCTGGGAGAGAGAAACACTTTCTCCTGCAGGGGATGAATCAGGGAGCCTGTGGTCCAACTCGCTGATGGCATTTTGAAAACGTGAGTGGACAGCCTGCTCAGAAATGGAGTCCACATTGAGGGAAGAAGGACCAAGAGAAAAGAATTGGGGGAGGGGGGGGTCCTGGATCAAGACTTGCCTGAAGCCCAGATTTACCGAGGAATGCAAAGTTATATGTTTCCCCTAAGTATTTCAGCCACTTCATGGATTTTCTGTAAAGCAGCTCCACCTGGTAGACTCTACCACTCGCTGAGAACCAGTCCACTGGCATTTCTGATGTCCCTCGAGTTCTGCGAGGGCTCAGTCCATGTCACCTGGCCCTGGCACTCTCTCCTATTGTCCCCACGCCCTCTCCTGGGCTTACTCACCCGACGCCCACTCCCTGGGCTCCCTCCAGGTTCCAGTTCCGGGGGCAGTCGGCCAGCGCAGCGCCATTCGAATCCCCTAGGCACTGGCCTCACCCAACAACAGATTTTAGTGATTCCCTCATCCTCTCTTCTCCTTTTCCTAATGGCTTTCTCACCTGTTTTGTCCCCCCAACTGTCTCCACTCCTTGCCTCCGCACACAATTTCCCGCCACACCATTGAGAAAAGGAGGTCATGACCTCGGCTGTCCTTTCTTACAGGGTGTTCGGGGTCCTAAACACCGTCCACGAGGTCTCGCATGCCCCGCCCGGTGCCCGCCCCCTCCGCTCCCGGGGGCACCGCAGACAAGCCTCCAGGGGCCAGGGCCCGGCGGCAAGGCGGGCCTTGCGACTGTGCCGGGACGCGCCGGCGAGCCTGTCAAGGGAGCTCTTCGCGGTACCCACTGCCAACGGTTTCCGTAGTGTAGTGGTTATCACGTTCGCCTCACACGCGAAAGGTCCCCGGTTCGAAACCGGGCGGAAACAGTGAACATGTCCGTTTTGCCAGCACGTACCGCCCCTCCTCGCCCGCCTGCTCTGCCTCCTTCTGCCGCCTCCCAAGCTGCCACCAGCCGCCCAGTTTTCCCTCCGTCCTCGCGGTCCCTCCCTCCAGGAATCCTGAAGCCTCCGGTCCTAAACCAGGTGGAAGCAACGGATACTTTCTTTCAATTACAAAGTTATTCTCACAACCCAACCCCTCCCCCCAAAACTGTGGACAAACCCTGAACAGACACCTCACCAAAGAAGACAGAGGGGACAGCAAATGATCCCACAAAAAGATGTTGGTCATCAGGAGTCCTGAGGAAACGGAGACATCCATCGTCACCCGCGTGTCAGCCACGGCAGGTGGCCCGGGACACACACTGCTGGTGGGAACGGAAAACGGCACAGCCACTGTGGAAACAGCTCAGCCAAACGACTCCAGGGTGACCCGGCCACTCTCCTCCTAGGTACTTACCGAGAGAAAGCAAAGCTCTGACCAACAACAGCCTGTGCACCAGGGCGCGTGGCGGCTTCATTCGCAACAGCCGCGAACTGGAAACAACCCAAGTATCAACCAACAGGTGAAGACACATGTGGTCTATCCATACGACGGAATAATACACAGGAAAAAAAGAAAAGAAAAGAAACAAACTATTGATTCGCATGAATCTCAAAATAGTTATGCTGAGTGAAAGAAGCCCAACCGAAAAAGAGTGCTATATGACTCCATTGATAGAAAATGAAAACTGTGACACAAAACAGATCAGAGGCTGCTTGGTATGGGGGAAGAGAATGGCAGGTTGGATTAGAAAGGGGCCCCCAAAATTTGGGGGGAGGTGATGGATTTGCTCATTATCCTAATGGCCTTAGGGCCACAGTGTGCCCATTGGCCCCTAGGCACTTTCATCTGCCTGGGCCCCTCCAGTCGTGAAAATGTTTTAAATGTTAAAAATATTTTTAAATATATGAATATAAAATATTCTACAACTGCATTGGTATAAATGTTAATATATAAAATTTCTTCTTTGATATAAAATTTTATTATTTTCTTTACATTTAAAAGACTTAAAAAAATTGAAGCATTTTGAATTCAAAACAAACTAAAACATTTTCACAGGTGTTAACTGACTGTCAGAGGCTTCACAGGTCTCTCCATGTGTCAAAATGTAACCACTTGTACATTTTTTTAAATTTTTTAATTTGTTGATTTTAGAGAGGGAGAGGCCTGTTTGTTGTTGCACTTATTTATGCAGTCAGTAGTTGGTTCTTGCCTGTGGCCTGACCAGATGGCACCCACAGCCTTGGCGTACTGGGATGCTGCTCTGACCAACCGAGCTACCTGGCCAGTGCCTGTATGCTTGCAATAAGTCCAATATATCCTATGTCAATTATGCCTTATTATAGCTTTGAAAACTGTTTTAGTATTTCTCAGAAGAAAATATTTGAAGCCTGTTCTGGACACTCATGCACATACATATTTTTAAGTTTCTTATTAAGATGTTTGTTTATATTACAACACAAATACATACTCACAGTATTAAATCATTTGGGGGTGAGCCTCAGGTACAGTGTTGATCTCAAAATTCACTGCCCTCTACGCATGGAGGGTACGAGACTCTTGCTTTATTTGGGTCTTAATTTATTATTTTATTTCATCCCTATCCTCTGCTCCCCTCCCCTCTCCAGTGTGCTTGATATGCATCTTATTTGTATCTTTGTAAATCGTGCAGTTATTTTGTGTGTGATTGTTTCTTAATTTTGCCTGTTACTTGTTCACGCAGCACTGGGACTTCATGGTCTACCCATATCACTGTGTGCGTGTTTAGTCCTTTGTTTCTAACTGCTGTGAATAATTTCGTAGTGTGCACCCACCCGTGTTACTTTTCTTTGTCCCGAGAGGGATACCAAGTTTTCACCCACTCCCTTCTATGACAACCAATGCCACCATCTATTCCTTATTAAACAAATATTTACAGAGTGCCGACTGGGTGCCAGGTACTGTTCTAACCTCTGGGGATTCGGTAGGTAAAAGACAGACTGAAAACAATGCCTGTCTGGACTTCACGTTCTAGTGGCTGAAGCAGAGAATAACACGATAAAATACTTATTGCACTATGTTCAAGGATGATAAGTACTAAGGAGAAATAAAGAAGGCAGCAGATAGGAAATGTCTGGGGGAGCAGATGATTAAGTTTTAGTTACTGTGGCCAAGGAAGGGAAAGTGAAGCCCCTGGGCTTACTTTTGAGTTAAAGCCTGAGAGAAGGGAGGAATTAGCCATGTAGGTATCTAGGGGATAGGCTTCCAGGCTGAGGGGCAGCAAGTACCCAGGCCTGTGCCAGGAGTTAGTTGCTGTGTTCCAGAAATAGCAAAAGACCAGTGTGGCTGGATAAGGACCAGCAGGGGAAGGAAGAGTACCTTGTAGGGCATGGTCAGGAATTTGGCTTTAACTGTGCATGGGATGGGAGCCTGAGAAATGCATTTTCCTACAGTGAAGAGCAGAGACGCCGAAGCGGAACAGAGAATGGATCTGACACATCCAAGAAACTGGTAACGCAGCTACTTCGGGCAAAGGGAGTGGAAACTGGTGGAGTGAGCTGGAAAGACTTACGTTTCCATGCACGTCCTTTCTTAACGTTTGAGTGTACTTTTATTACGTCCCAATGGTACCTTTCCAAAAACATCAAAAGCTTCTAAAATTAAAAAGAAACTACGAAGGATAAATAGAAAAGGAAGTGTGCGTGACCTCAGTGCAACACAAATTTCAAGCCTGATAAAAAACACGAGGCGCCACGAGAAAAGAGCAACCTGGTTACATAAATTCGAGTAAGTTTTGATTACAAAGACAAAATATGGACACGGTAATGCGCGCATTTTCCCAAAATCATGCGTCACGTGGATTCCCCTTCATATTTCCGGGGGCGTTGCGGGTACAGCCGTTCTTCCGCCTACACCGTAACCACCGTCCACCCACTGTCCCGGGACTCCGCGGGGGCCACGCCCCGCCCCGCCCACCCCGCCTCTGGGCCCCGCCCACAGCCCCAGCCCCACCCACCCCGCCCGCTCACCCCCGGGGCCCCGCCCCCGCTCCTGGCTTGTCCGGCGCAGTCCAGTGTCTTCCGGTAAGTCGGGCCTGTCGGGACCGGAAGCGGGGCAGGACTGGTCTCGGTTCTGGACACCGAGGGGTCGTGGCGGTCCCGGCGCCGGCGGGCTGGAAGCGGGGCAGAGCGCGGGGCGTGGCGGGGGGGCGGACCGGAGGCGCGCGGGCGTTAGTCCGCGCCCCGGCTGCTCCGAGTCCACCCTCCTGTTTCCGACCCGTTCCTTGAAAGGCTCGGGTGGACGAGCCGCCCGGGACCGGTCTGGCCCTGCCAGGCTAGCGGCGCCCTTGGGGCTCTGCTGCGCTAACTCGCTTTCCCGGCGCATGTGGTTCGTTTCTCTGCGCGGGACTGGTTTGCGACGCGCTTTCTCGGTGGGAACAGCCTCACGCGGTGATCGCGGCGCTAACGTTACGGAGGCCCCGGGGCAGGGATGCAGCTGGACTCCCACCCGGGCCAGCGATGATGTCTGTCCACAAACCCCTTTTCAACGGAGCGTCACGCGAGGCCAGCCCCGCAAAAAGCGCACTTGGCCTGGGCGTCCTGGGCGGGGCCGCTGCGAGCGGCAAGTCCAACCAGGGGACGTGAGCGCCGCCTCCCGGGGAAGAGGGGCATCGCCTGCGGTGAGGCGGCCGGGCAACCACGCAGGAGCTGGGGTTGGGGGTCCGCCCTTTGGCAAACACAGCTGCTCTTCCCGACACCGCTGGCGGGGCGCTCCCAAGTATCGCAATGAAGCCCTGACGGGGGGCCGTGCGGGAAGGGGGCTGAGCCTCCCACTCCCTCGGGAGTGGGTAAAAGATGCCCTGTGACTAGGAGGTGAGCAGTCATCTGTCTACTGCAGCCGCACCGGGCGCGTTGGGGGGGTGGAGAGAAGATGGGTCCTGAACAGGGTTAACTCCCACCTCCTTCCCAAGGAAGACAGCTGGACCAGAACAAAACTAAACAAGCGGGACCACATCAGCCAGAAAAGCTCTGTGCACAGCCAGCCAACAAAACAAAAGGGCAACCCACTGGATGGGAGAAAATGTTTGCAAATCATATATTTGATAAACAGTGACTATCCACAATACTCATATATAAAGAGCTCATGCAACTCAATAGCAAAAAAATAAATAAATTACCCGATTAAAATGTGAACCAGGGATCTGAGTAGACATTTTTCCAAAGATACCAGTAGATGGCCAACATGAAAAGATGCTCAACATCATTACTCAGCAGAGGAATGCAACTCAAAACCACAGTGAGACACCATCTCACATTTGTTAGAATGGCTATTGTCAAAAAGGCAAGAGGTAAGTATCGGGGAGGGTGTGGAGAAAGAGGAAGCCCGTGTGCTGTTCATGGGACCGTGCATTGGAGCAGCCTCTATTCAAAAGTGTGAAGGCTCCTCAAAAAATTAAAAATAGAACTACCCACTTTCATCCAGTAAATCCCACTTTTGGGTATTTATCCACACAAAAGCACTAATTCAAAAAGATATATGCTCCCCATGTTCACTGAAGCATTATTTACAATAGCCAAAACATAGAAGCAACCTAAGCATCTTATCGACAGATGAATGGATAAAAAGGATGTGGCACACACCATGGAACACTATCCAGCCATTAAAAAAGAATGAAATCTTGCCATTTCTGACAGCATGGATGGACCTTGAGGGCATCATGCTAAGTGAAACAAAAGTCAGAGAAAGGCAAATACCATTCGATCTCACCATGTAAGAGGTTAGCCTTTATAGGATCAGAAAATGAACTTAGGAAACTAGGCTGTTTTTAGTGATCATTGTTTTTGCATTCTTATTGAGAGCTGTAATGAAGGTCAGAGATGCATGCGGACCCTCCAAGGTCCACCCTAAAGGCTTCCCCATAGAGAGGGTCCTCCAATGCGGAGGCCAGATGAAACCCAGGGTGGCCCAGGACACAAGGTCTCTCTCCTCATCCCCCGAAGAGGCCACTTTGGATGTGGGCTAGTCTCTGGCTGCCCCTACCACACCCTCCCTCGTCACCATCTGACATCAGTGGTCAGTGAGACAGGGAGAGTCCTGCGTGCTGGGAGGGAGGCCTAGACTCGCCCACCTCTGCTGAGTCTGGCTCAGGCGACTCAGACTTCCCCCCTACCCGGCACCGTTTCTCACCAGGGTTTCTCCCTAAGCCAACGCCCTGTGGGGAGCTGCTCCCTGGGCCCACAGGGATGTGGCGTGTTTATGACCTCTTGCTGGCTAGAGGTCATGGGAACCCTCCACTAAGAGGAAGCTGAAGTTTCTTCCCGGCACTGAGCTGAGCAACCCAGACCTTCCTGGCTCTTAGGGCTCCTCACGTCGCTCTTCTCCAACTTCCTTCTAGAGCTGGCCGGTGACTGAGTCTTTGCTGTTCCTTTGCTCATCGTCTCCCGCCCCCGGTGACTCTAGCACCTGAGTAACTGGACAGTGTGGCCGCAGCAGACAATGCCCAAAAGGTTTTTCTTCCTGTGTGGGGCAGCGTGTGGGGAGCTGGCTCTGAAACCACCCTCCGCTAGAGGGAGACTGGGTCTCAAGAAAGAAAGCCATGGGAGATGTGTGACGTCAACTTGTTTATATGGCTTTTGTGCCGTAGCCTACTGTCTCTTTAAAAAATAAAACTTGTGAAAATAACGAATAATGAGAATTTATTCGTTTATTTAATTTTAAAAATTGCTTTTATTTTGTAATTGTGTAAAATATCTGTGTGGTTCCAAAATCAACTCTGCGAGATACATTCAAAGTTCATTTTCTACCCGACCATTTCCACCTTGTCTCTTCTCTCTCCCTGAAGGTAATCGGTTTAATCCACCATTTACTTTTCCATCACTTTTACATTAGACATACATATATTGGCGTCTCCTTTTCTGATAAACAATAGCATACTATTCGAATAGTATACTATGCCCTACACTTTGCTTTATTCACTTAAAAGTATGTCTTGAGGATGACTCCCTAGTAGAGCATTTCTCATTGACTCTGAAAGTTGCCTGATACTCCATAGTGTGGAGGGAGGCTCTGTGTGTGGTCCTTTACTGACATGTGGGTTGTCTCCAGTCTGTAGCTGCTACAGGCAATGCTGCATTTCAGGTGTCCTCCCCTCTTCAGAGTTTTGCCAGAGTATCTTGGGGACAGATTTCTGGAAGTGAGATTGTGCTAGCTAGAGATTGCCAAGCTCCCCATTGTGGGGTTTCTACCATTTTTCATCTCCACATGCAGCCTGGTGGGCTGCCTGTTTCCTCAAAGCAAGCGAACCAATCTCATGAGTCTTAGTTTGCATTTTTTAAAGAAATTATGAGCAATGTTTTGTAAGATCAACAACAATTTTGTTTTCCCACCTCCCCCCCATCATTTTTTTAAAGGGAGGGAGAAGGAGAGGGAGGCACATCATGTGTGGTTGCCTCTTGCACACTCCATACTGGGGGCACGTGCCCTGACTGGGAATTGAACTGGCGACCCTCTGGTTCATAGGCCAGCACCCAATCCACTGGGCCACACCAGCCAGGGCCAATTTGTCTTTCTTTGTGGTGTGTCTGACTATCTATCTAGTCCAGTTTTCTGTAGAGACACTAGTCTTTTTCTTCTGTATTTTTAGAACTTTTGAAAAATCAGAGATATCAACACTTTGTAATAGAATTTTAACTTATTTTTGTCAGTTGCCTTTTTGCTTTTTGTTGTTAAAACTCATTAATCTGCATCTGTAGATTACACTTTCTTTCACCATGGATCAATTAATATAATAGATTACATTAATGAACTTCCTACTGTGACTATCCATCCTTATAGTCACCACTTGGTCATGCTAATTTTCTTTTTAACTGGAAGATCGAAATACCTTTATTAAGCAATTCACAAACTGGGCAACATCCCATTGAGCAACTAGAAGGGCGTTCCCTTAATTTTTTTCTAACATGCTGTTGCATTCTGCTTCCAGCTGTTTTATAAGTTTGTGCATCAAGGTTAATAAATGAAATTAATCTACAGTGTTCCTTTTTGTTATAGTCTTCGTCATGGTCCCAAAAAGCAGAGTTGGGACTCGATATTACACCTTTTTCATAACATGAATTTGGGAGTCTTCTTTCTTTTGCCTGCTCCAGAATAATTTAATAAGTTAAAATTTTCTTTTGCAGTTTGATAGAATCCTCTAGTGTAACTATCTGGGCCTGTTTTGTTCTGTGGGGGAACTCCAGTCCTTTTGTGTTAAATGGTCTGTTTAGACTTTTTCTCCCTAGGGGTCAATTTTGTTAAATTGTTTTTCTCCAAAATTATCCATTTAATGTAGATTTTCAAATATATTTACATGGAATACTTTTACTATTTCCTCTTGTGTCTCTTTATTTCTAATTTCATGTATTGTGCTGCCTTTTTCTTGAGTAGTTTAGCCTGTATCGATTTTATTTTTTCAAATTTATTTATTCATGCTATTTTTGTTGTTTTCAAACCCCACTAATCTCCGTCATTCTTTCTACTAATTTCTTTCTTCTGCTGTCATCGCGTTTACCTTTTTGCCCCTAGTTTTTTTTCGTATGTTTATTCACTTATTTTTACCTTCTTTCATTCATATAGGTATTTAATATTATAACTCCTCCTATAATAGCTGTTTAAGCTATTTCCTATGGATTCTGGTTTTCATTATTACTATTTTAAAAAAATTCTATTTGAATTTTCCCTTTGACCCAGGAGTAAAAGCCATGTTTTTAAATTCTTCCTCCCTGCTGCCCCCTTTTAAACATACCTTCTGGATTTAGGGAGAGTTTGTATTTCGTTCTAATGGTTACCTTTTAAAAAAAAAACTTTATTCATTCTTATAGACAGAGGGAAGGGAAGGAGAAAGAGAGGGAGAGAAACATCAATATGTGGTTGCTTCTCAGGTGCCCCCCACTGGGGATCTGGCCTGCAACCCAGGCATGTGCCCTGACAGGGAATTGAACCGGCAACCCTTTGGCTTGCACACCAGCACTTAATCCACTGAGCTATACCAGCCAGGGCCTAATGGTTACCCTCATGCTAATACTTTTATGCAATGCGTACGTCTCTTTTGGGCTATTGTCTATTTGAGCATGTATGATGACAGAATAAACATGTATACACACTGATCTCTGCCCACCCTCCAGATTTTTGGTGGAGAGCTCCTGAAACTATTGCAATTTCCTAGGGATAGACCTGTCTTTGTTCTAATGAGGTGACTCTGGGTGGCTCCCAAATGGGGGCTGGTCACCTGAAAGGCCAGGCCATGATTAGAAACTTGGAATTTTTCAGTCCCTCCCCCACTCCCCATTCTCCAGAGGAGAGAAGCTGGAAATGGAGTTAATAACCCATATGTCTGTGTGATGAATCCGAGAGCATAGGGTTCTGAGAGCTTCCAGGTGGGTGGACCATGAAGGTGGGGGAGAGTGGAGGCCCCAGCCCCTCCCCACAGTCCCTGGCCTCAGCATCTCTCCCACCTGGACGTACACCTGTATTGGTAAGTTCTTCTGCAAAGAGTAAGTTAGGTGTTTCCCTGAGTTTTGTGAGCTGCCCTAGCAAATCAGCTAGCCCGAGGAGGTCACGGGAACTGGTCAGAAGCATTGGTGACAGCTGGACTTGAACGA